>PVKU01008441.1:0-73733 GCA_004027475.1 Anoura caudifer
AGAGAGGAGAGGGATAGGAATATCCAGGGAAAAGGGGAAGGGATTAGAGCAACAAGTATGAAAGACATATGGACAAAAGCTAGGGGGGGGGTGGAAATGGAAGGGAGCTGGGGAGGGCTGGGGCGGAGGGACGGGATGGGAGTAGAAAACAGAAGACTGTATAAGAACAACAATTAAAATAAAATTTAATTTAAAAAAAGAATATAATTCTGCAAGGCTCTTTCTTTCTTTCTTTCTTTCTTTCTTTCTTTCTTTCTTTCTTTCTTTCTTTCCTTCTTGTTCTTGTTCTTGTTCTTCTTCTTCTTCTTCTTCCTCCTCCTCCTCCTCCTCCTCCTCCTCTCTCTCTCTCTCTACAAGATGATTTAAATTGTCTTAAATATGCAGAAGGTCAGAACCTCAAGGAACTCTGGAAATATTTCAGATCCCAATTTACTTTTTATCTGTAAATTGGGAATAATAGATTCTACTTGCTTAGATATTTTCTGTGAAGATTAATTTGGATAGTCTTATAAAGTACTTAGGAGATTATTTAGCAAGATAAATACTAGGTATTCATTAACATCACTATGATATTACAGGGTAAGAATTGTCCACCTTTATGGACAAAGTTATATGGAGATCCAAAAAACATTAGGTAACTAGTCCAAGGCTACACAAATAGTCAGTGGTAAAGCCAGGATTTAACCCTGTCTCCATCATATAAGGTTCAACTAGCTCAAAGAGATTCTGTTAAGAAATAGAGACCCAAAGAAGGTTTCCAAATGCATGAGTTTCATGACAAAAGAGATATTTAAGGTGTAGTCAGATTAAAGTAAGTAATATTTTTAATATGAGGTTATAAGGTAATTATTTTAATTTTTAAATTATTTATAGTTATGCATTAGGTATTTTTATTCAATTCAAGGATTTATTTTATTGTAAAGCAACACTGGGAATAGGATTGAAGGGCTATGTGGAGAACTTTTTGACTGCCTAGAAGGGATAGAAGGGATGAAAATGATAACCTTATATTTGAGGCCTATGTAACAAGAATGATTCTATAGCTACCAGACACAGGAAAGAATAGCTCAGAAGCTAGGTGAAGGTAGGGGTGGGGAACAAGATAAATTCAGTTACTATTAGGGAACTAAAAATATAGTAAAAGTTTAGTTCATGGGTACTGGAGTTAGAGATTTCCAAATCAATGTAGCATGATAGAAGAGTTGAAACCATGTTTGTGATAGGGTTTGCTAGACCACAGGCAATTCAGGTAGCAGAGCAGCACAAAAATGGTAAGAATGTCTCTACTTTAAGCCCTCACCATCTTAAAGTGACTTATCCCCTACACCAAATGCCAGCTTATTGTGTTTTAGAATGGGCTGCTGAAGGGGATGGTCATGCCAGCCATCAGCATTGGATATCATTACAGTCACTACAATCCACTATGCCCCTTGGAGCACCAAGCCTAACACATCACTGTAGCAACACTGCTTCTCACTGCCTGCTGTCACCATAGCAGGTCTCTCTCTCTCTGCTCCTCTCCCTACTCAGTTCCCTCTGTGCTTGGACATGAAGTGGCCCATCCCTGTTCACATTTAGTGATTGGTCATAGTATTGCTGTTGCTGCTGCAAATAACCACTGATCAGTTCTTATAACCATGAACGGATGCTGGTACTAATTCAAATTACTTTGGTTTTCTGTAGTGAGATAAGCATTCCTTCCTGTCAGATGCTGGCAGCTCAGATTGGGCCAGCTTCACTGCACCCTAGCAATCTCATGCCTATACCAAAAGAAATGAAATGGCTCCTTTCAGATCCTACCTCCTTCCCTGATATTGCCACATCTCTGGCAATATCATTTTGGTTAATTGTGTTCACCAGAGATACAAATACTCTGCTTTTATGTGTTCTTTCTAAATGCTTTCTTGAAAGGAGTAAGAAAGGCAGGGGGCCAGAAAATGGATCTCAAATAAACCTACAATTATAAAGACAAAGAAGAAAAAAGAGAGGAGAAATTTAACTTTCTTATAAAATTCAAATTAAGTTTTATATTATTTGTATGCCCCATTGGATGATAACATCCCTCCATGGCAGAAGCATTTTTTCACTGAACACAGGCACTTCTAGTGCACCAGAACCCTCTCAGAGCCCATTGCCACTCCTGGCCAATTCTTCCCCCACTTTACCATGACCCAAAACCATCCTTTCCATTGCTGTCACCTGCCAATACTGAGGTCACAGCAACACATTCCTCAAGACTTTTTAAAATATATTTTGAAACTCCTATTTTATAATCTATTTATCTTCACAATTTCAGTGTTGACATGGAGACCCCTCCATTATCCTTACATCAAAGTTTCTCTATCTTATTAACTTTATGACTTCATACATTTCATTTCATATTTCTTTCTATTCCCATTGTTGTTTTAGCTCAAATTTCTTGAAAAACAATAGAGCCAGAAGCACAAATATATGTGCTAGCATGTAAATAGGGTGTGCAAATCCAGAAAATCAGAAGTAAGCACAAAGCTGAGGCAGGAAAAGAATATAGTAAATACAAAGAGGTAAAGGACTGAGCTGGCATTACTTGATCTCAAGTGCACCTGATACTGGAACTCACAGAATCTCATTCTGTAAAGCCACATAAAATTATTGTACTTTACGAGGTCCAACTAGGAAGGACAAGAAATTCTTTGCAAACCTTCATTTTCCATTAGTCAAATGTTTATTCTAAGGAATGTTAACTTACTTAGACTTCCAGGTTCCATTTGTGCAGGAAACAAACAGGTCCTAGAACAATAAACACTTCATGTTAGAAAGATCTTAGACAGGAAGCAAAGAGACACAGAGTGGGCAAGAGTCAAGGTCCATGCAGTTGATCATTGCAATGGTGACTGGGACAGAACCAGTGACAGAGATCTTTCCTGTATCCCAAGTACCTAGGCCAATTCCTGAGGAATGTACACGTACAGATGTAAACAAAATAAAACCAGAGACTAAAGTTTACCATGACAAACACAGGCTCTAAAGGCTCAGCCTCAGAGGACTTGAAACTCTGCTCTGTCTCCACACTATCCTCTGGCTCTGGCCTTCCCTTTTGCTCATATCATTAAAATAATCTTCCTGACCAATGTTTCTGAAAAACTTCTTAAAGAAAAAGTAAAATGACGTGATACAGTAACTTTGTGAATGTCTTTCATAGCAGAAATTGAGGTTAGATTTAGGAGACTACAACTTCGTATCAAAACAGACTCCAGTTCATAACTAGGGTTTTAAACAGCCTTCAGAGTAAGCTGTCATCAGGTTCTTGCATCATGACATCATCACCATCAACATCATTATTTCAAAAAGCCTAGTTTCAAGGATACAACCTACTTGACAATACATTTCTGTGCATTCACAGTAAAATGGTAAAAGAATTAAAGATCACACAATTTTTGATACCTGGTATTACAAAATAACATTTTCTCACTGTGTTTAGAAATATCTATGGATACACAAACACTAAAGTAAATACTTGGGTTTTGCTCAGCTGCTATTGATGAGAACATTGAACTATGTAATCACACAGGATGTACACAGGGCTATCCAGGCCATGTGTCTCTCAGAAATTCTTTCTCTCTGGTTTTAGAAAGCAGGCTGCAGGAAGGGGAGGGGGAAGAAATCTGTACCCTCTTGGGAGCCACTACTTCTGTTTTTCTCTGTGTATTCCTAGGCTTATGAAATTTTTCTAGCCCCACTGTTCTAGCCCCATGAGATTAGCTTTTTTCCCCAAAGGAACTCTTAAAATATAAGAGAATGAAATAAAATTTCATGAGTGCAGGCTAGGCACAGGCTAAAGCCAAGGTAAATTCAGACAGTAGAGCTAATGGGGAAAACAACCACTAATTTCTTTTCTGGATTTTTTGTGTAAGGTTCATTGCATTATTTCATATATGAGCTGCATCCCAGCCTTTAAAGAAAAAAAATAAACAAAACCGAAACAAATGATTTCTTATTGTTGTTCGTGTTGGTCACTCAGTGTGTGATTAAAGTAGACTGCTTTCAATTGTTTTTCTAATGACAAGTCACAAACTGTCCAATGATGAAGGCTTAAACACACAATTGCTGTTATATGGGATGATTTTATTATCCTCAGATTACAAAGAAAACATAACCTCCATGAATCTCTAGCTTCTTTTTTATTTTTTATCATATTTTATTGATTATGCTTTTACAGTTGCCATGATTTTCTCCCTTTGCCTGCCTCCACCCATCAATCCCACTCTGTTAGGCAATCCTCCGACCATTGTTCATCTCCATGGTTCATGAGTATAAGTTCTTTGGCTACTCCATTTTCTATATTGTACTTACATCCCCATGGCAGTTCTGTAACTACCAATTTCTACTTCTTAATGTCCTCATTTCTACACCCATACCCCTACAACCACCTCCTATCTGGCAACCATCAAAATACACTATGTATCCATGATTCTATCTCTATTCTTTTTGTTTGCTTAGTTTTTAGATTCAATTGTTGATAGATATGTGTTTATGCCATTTTATTTTTCACAGTTTTGATCTTCTTTTTTTGCTTTTTTCATTGTTGTTCAAGTACAGTTGTTTTCATTTTCCCTCCATCACTCCCTCTGACCCCAGTCATCCTAACCTCCCACTCCTGATCCCACCCTCCATTGGTTTTTTCCATGTGTCCTTTATAGATGTTCCTGAAAACCCTTCCCCCTTTTCCCCCCATTTTCCCCTCCTACCTCCCCTCTGATTACTGTCAGTTTGTTTTTAATTTCAATGTCTTTGATTATATTTTTTTCTTAAATAAGTCCTTTTAACATTTCACATAATAATGATTTGGTGATGATGAACTCCTTTAGTTTTTTCTTGTCTGGGAAGATTTTTATCTGCTCTTTGCTTCTAAATGATAGTTTGCCAGCTTGAGCAATCTTGGCTGTAGGTCCCTGCTTTTTATGACTTTGAATATTTCTTGCAAATACTTTGCAAAGTTTCTTTTGAGAAATCAGCTGACAGTCTTATGGAAACTCCCCTGTAGGTACCTCACTGCTATTTTCTGGCTGCTTTTATGATTCTCCCCTTATCTTTAATCTTGGGTAATGTAATTATGATGTATCTTGGTGTATGCTTCCTTGGGTCCAACTTCTTTGGGACTCTCTGTGCTTCCAAGACTTGCATGTCTATTTCCTTCATCAAATTAGGGAAGTTTTCTTTCATTATTCTTTCAAATAGACTTCCAATTTCTTGCTCTTTCTCTTCTCCTTCTGGCACCCCATGATGCAAATGTTGGATCTCTTCAAGTTGTCCCAGAGGCTTCCTTCATTTCCTGAATAATTTCATCAAATTGCTTTATTCTGTTCAGCATAAACAATGTCTATTCCTAACAATGTTTAATAAGCATTTAGCTTAATAATAATAATACACTTAATACTAAATTTTATCAGAATTGCCTCTTTTAGAAGGAATGTATATTAGAAAAAATAAGATATTTGTCAGAAGGCATTGTATTAATATGCACTAAAGTACTTTCATAATTTTATTTATTCCTAAAGTGTTATAAATCACATTACAAAAAATTCAGAGGGTAACTTTTTATTTTAAAATGTTTTCTGTATGTTCCTACATTACTTTTTCACAGACATTATGGCAAATTGATGGTTTACATAAAATTTTACAAAGATTTTTATTGATTGACAACATCCCATGATTAATTTGAAGATCCCCAGTGACCTCATTGTCAGTCACCACTCATCTAGATGGAAATTACTTTTATATGTTCTATAATTACTTGTATAAGTAAGTTCTTGAAACATTGATCAAGTTCTATGTTTCCATAACACATGGAGAAAGTCCAAACATGGAGACTTTGTGCATGGGAAACAGGTCACATCTCGCTGATAGGAGTTTGGCATTTTTGTGTGGAGTTCACAAGTATCTCTCTCATTATAAATCTAGTTCTTAATTATTTTCTTTTATATTGGAAAAAGTCCATTGGGAGACCTTTAAAATAGACTTACTTTACTGTTGCATGTTTGCTTTCCCACAAAGGTAATCTTTGGAAATGCAAATTTGTTAGTTGGAAATAAACAGCAGACAAACATGATTATTAATGGCACTTTCTAAAGGGGTATGAGCAAACAAGTAATCTGATGCATTCAAGGCTCTCATTAGTGGGAAATCTTAATTGGTGAAATGGGCAAGCAGTGCATGAGGAGAGAGCTGCAGCTGCAGTGCTGGTCCACCTGAGAGAAGCTCAGGTCTTGAACAGAGGAGGCAGCCACTGCCCAACCACAAAGCCAACTGCAAGGAGCTGGAGGAAAAAAATACCTTAACATTTCTCCATTTCTGACCTCTGATCTACAGTGCTTCCCACTGACAAAAGTCAACCAGAGAAGCTAGAAGGCAAGGATCCCTCATGTAGCTTAGAGACCCTCTCGCAGAACAAAGATGAAGAATGGTGGTCAATAAATGTAGGAGGGACAAACAGAGAACATTCAGCACAGTCTACTCTTTGCCCGTCCATATATACTACTGTAAATACTTTGGGATGTTGAGCTCTACATATAGATGAAAACATTTTCCCCAGTGCAGGGGTCACACAAATTTCCATATCATTTCAACTACGGTCAATTCAGTCATACTCCCTTTTTGAAACCTAAAATGTTAAGAGCCACTAGTGATAGTCATTATATAGGTAGGAAGAAGGAAGAAAATAATTTATAAACATATGCTTTTACTGCTCTTGTCCATGGTTTTATAGTCAGTGGCAAGATCTCAGTTGCCACCATAACTGCAGTTTCCTACAGCTCATGTTACCTATCCATTACTCTCCACAAGCACCTCAACTAGAAAGGATTCTTTAGTTAATGAGATGATGCCAACCTTTGTGAATGTAGGTCTGAGTCCTTGGAAGTTCTTACCACATTTTTCATTAAATACAATTATTTGACAAGGGACTGACCAAATAGCATCCCTGACAATTCTTTGGATTCCTTACATAAGTTAGACTTTTCCTGCTTTGTATCAGCAAAACTATTTCCTCTCTAGGTAACTGGAATGAAAACATCTATACACTTGGGAGCATAGTAGGAGTAACTCCAAATAGCTAAGAACTAGTTCCCACTACTAATTTAACAGAACCAGGATTGTGTTCTATTAAGTCAGCTCTCTCTGGGTGATGAGAAATGTGGGTAGATACATCAATTTTATGTGTGTGAGCCCATTTGCAAAAAAAAAAAAAAAAAAAAAAAGATGAGTTGATCAGAAGTAATTTAGATAATTTAGATTGAGATAACATGTTGATGAAGAATATAGCCAATCATATCATAGTAGGGAGGGAGCAGGGCCTGAAGAAAGACTCTTACAGCTCTCTTCTAGTATCCTCCAGTCTGTCAGTGCTTCACATTGGCTGACAGCTGACAGCCAGGGAAAGCAAATCAGATTAATGCCAGAGTTAGAGAGCAATACACAGAAAGGTGGAGAGTGGATATACAGGGACAATTGAAGAATACACAGAAGGAGGAATTTATATTTTCTTTGCCATTTCTTTTCTTTCTGGTGCCCTTTCTCTTCTCTCTGTCTGTATGTCTCTGTCCCTGTGTGTGTATGACTCTTTCTCTCTCTCTTGCATGCACACACAACACATACATGCATGCATGAACACTAAGAGTATCTTGTTAATTTACAAGATAAATGTCACTTGTTGCCTTCTGTGATTGCAAATGGGCTTTTAAGGATCATTAACAGTGACCCCAAACATGGCTCTTTTGAAAATTATGTGGAACTTCTGGCTGTCTAAAAAGGAAACTTGTTTTTCCAAAACATTGCACTTTGGAATAGTCAGAGTCTGAAATGCAGTGACTCAGTCTAGTGATTTGAAATGCCTGTGGGGAAACATTTATTTTAGGTGGCCGTCATTCCTTTGACAGCTTGTCTCATGGGGAGCCATTATTACCACCAACATATTTTAAAATTCTGAAGTCATTTACATTTTTTTCAGAATTTTTTAATTGAGTGATAAATAATTTTGAGTTATTGGGCTAAGAGCTGAGTTGACTCCAGAGGTGACTGATTTTCCACAAAACTAATTTACTTAGTTTTAAATAGTTTAAAAATCTATTCTGGGTTAACATAAATCACAAGACAAAAAAATGATTTCAAATGATGGTTTAAAAGAATACTATAATAAATGTAAATTTTGAAGAAATTGCCAAAATTATGAAAAAAGATTAAAACCTTACAATTTAAGTCAAATCCTTAATCACTATTTGTAGAAAGTAAATGCAACTAAAATGGGTGAAACTTGTTGGGAAAATATTCTCTTTTATTCTATTTTTTCCTCAGTGTTCATAGGTTCTAATTAATTACTTTTCTAAGAAACAGTTAATACAAGTTTTCAAATAAAAAGATACCAAGAAATTATAAATTGAGCTTATTTCTATATTGTTTATAATATCGAGGTTATTAAAATACATTCATGCCATTCAAAAATAAGAAGCTTACATTTGTAATACCATACCAGAAAGCTTTGTTTTACATCTAAACCAAGCAGTGAGTGAAACTGGGTGAAACTGAGAACTTCTCAATACATAGCCACTCATGAAAACCCTGAAGCGGAGACACGATCAAACTTTAACATGGCTTGTAGCAGCTTAATACCTGCACCAAGGATGTCCCAGCCCGCTCCTGACTTCCTGTCTGGAAAAACTAAGTTCTGTCAAAAGGATTTATTGTATGTTCTAGCTAACACCTGAGGATAGGCCCTTGACCTCCCTTTCTTTGAGCATTTACTAAAAAGGGCTTATAATTGTAAATTCTTCCTTTATTCTTTTGAGATATAGATGTATCTCCTAATATTAGGAGTGCCTTTCTCAGGATCTGAAAGCCATTCCTTTGACATGTAATCATCAGGGAGAATAGGGCCTCTATTGCCCAGTTTCTATAAGAAAATAAAATCTTAACTTCTTAAGTTGCCAGCTAGCAGAACAGCTAGACTAATCCATTTACATTGATCAACCCTTGGTAATTTTTCACCTCCATGACTCTGCTGAGGCCCTGTTTGCTCTCCATCCCTATTACCTTTGCACAAATCCGAATGAGGCTCAGTTCTTTCCGCTACTGTCAGTAGTTACTGAACAACATGTTTTCACCACTTTAACCAATGTGCAGCTTTGTTTAACTTTGACAAAACCACCTGCAGGCACCAAAGGAGTCCCATCCATAACCACAAGTCATGAAACATCCCCCATCAAGAATTTTGTTAAATAGTTTTCTCTTTTTGTGCTAGCTGGCTCCAGTTTATCAAACTCTGGAAACAAAATATAAAAATAAGAATCTAAAATCAACCCTGAAATATGTGCAGCTTTGGTTTCTAATTATTTGCAAATAAGGATTATGTGGTCAGTTTGCAAAACAAATGCAATTTGCAATCATTTAGTTCATTTGGACCAGGAAGGAGTATGTATGTATGTATATTATCATATATATAAAATAAGATTTTAATCTGATTTTTCTATCTCTGGCAAGTATAGAAAATCATCTCACTTGTATGATCTCACATTTAACAGGAACCTAATCAATAAAACAAACAAACTAGCAGAATATAACCAAAGCATGATAAGGCACTGAAATTGAGAACAGGCTGACAGTGACCAGAGGGGAGAGGGGAGGGAATTGCAGGGGAAAAGGGGAAGGGTTTGAAGGAACAAGTATAAAGGACACATGGACAATAACAAGGAGGGGTGGAAACGGGAGGGAGTTGGGGAGGGTTGGGGGGTGGGCTGGGATGGGAGTAAAAGGCAGAAAACTGTACTTGAACAACAATTAAATAAAACTTTAAAAAAAACTAGTAATCAGAGGGGAAAATAAATAAAATACATCTAAATGAAACAGAATTAAAACTGTCACTATTTGCAGGTGATATGATACTCTATAGAATTTCTTAAAGAATTCAAGAAAGTCGAATTAATAAAGTAATTCAGTAAAACCAAACAAAAAAGAATAAAGTGAGATATAATGAAATGAAAAAGGGGTGATTAAAAACTGGATTTAAATTAACAATTAAAATTTCTCTAAAAAGCTTTGTCATATACAACCAAACATTTTGAAACTTCTCTCATTTCCATCTGCTAAACGTGTAAGAAATCTACAGAATGAGACTCAGAAAATATTATTTTCTAACAGTAAATTCTTACTTATCCACAAAACTTGAAAGTTTAACCACATATTTATTTGTAATACTTTATATTGATAAGAAATCTCCAGAATGCCAACTCACATTAATTAAAAAATAAATAAAATTATTTTCAAAATAGTTACAGGGTAAAACACATATAGTAAATTCCAGTGCTTTAAAGCTATTTAATCAGACATTAACTAAATTAGAATATCCAATTTCTGATTTCCCAGCCACTATGGAAAATGGGGGTTTAATGCAATTTGTTTTTTATATCCTCCTTTAAAAATCAAAACAGTTTTTGTAGAGGTAAAAATGGTTATATTAATCAACCAATAATCCAACAAATCAATAAACAAATATTTACCGGAAATCTATCAGAAGTATTAACACTATTCTGGGAACTATAGTGTTAGATAAATAACAGAGGCATTACAGGAAACAAACTAAAAGAACATTATACCACAAAGTTAAGTCCTAATAGGAATGCAGTATAGGGGAAGAAAATTAATTGTCCCTCTACCTTTCTGAGTTTGTGGAGAACTGGCAGCACAAAGAAAAGCAGTCTTACACTTCTCAGAGCAGAGTTGAAGATTAGTTATGCGTGGATTCCTCTGGTGCCTTCTCCAGACTGATAGGGTATAACCTTGTCTCTGGGATTAACCTTTGTCCTTCCTGGAAGCCAAGGTAGGAGGAGAGAAAACCTTTATAAATTTATGCCCAGCTTTTAGGCAAATAAAAGGAGTTCAGAGAACTTTTCTTGCCTTCAGCTCAGAATAATCCTTATGCCAAAGTGACATATTTTATGGCCAAATCTTCTACCTTTCAATAATTCATCTGAAATATCAGGGATGTTCTGTCAGAAAAGTGGTAGCATAAAAATCTCTAGCACTTGTCTCCTCCTCAGAAAGATCATTTTAAATATCCCTTTGCACACAAATTACATATACAAGATCCAAAGATTCCAGGTGAGGCATTGCAACACCTGAATAAAGCATGTAAATGAGGAAAGATGCAAAGAGGAGCATAGCAAAGATAAATTCATGCTATTCCAATCACCTCTCCACTAAGTCTGGGTAGCCCAGCATGAGGAAAATGTACCCACCACATAGAAGAAGAAATGCAAAATGAGCACCTGACTTCAGTTCTGACCCTGGAGCCTGCCCCAGCCTCAAGCCAGCTTCTGGTCCTAGGTGGCTCCCTGCAGGCTGCCACAAATTCAGACCCCCCAGTTTATTGTAGCACCTATTGGTTCAGGTGACTTCAAGAAGCTCCTGCAGAACCAGGAGGCTCCTGTAGCCATAGATAGCTCTTATGTCACCAGAATCCAAGTGATTTTCTTGACTTCGGGCTCCCAGAGTACCTTTGTATACCCAGGCTCCCAGCCCACCTGAATTCCACCTGGCTCCAATAGTTCCAGGTGGTTCCCATACCCCCCAGGCAGCTCTTGTGGCATCTGGTTACTAACAGGCTTCTGTAAACCCAGGCTCCTGGACCACCCTAGTGCTGGACAACTCCTATGACACCAGACTCCAGGTGAAGACCTGGGAATGAGAATCTTGGATGGACCCCAATCAGGCCAACTACCATAGGCCAAGACTTTTAACCAACCCCACTCTACCCTAGCATCAGACCAGGCACTATGAATTTAAATTCCAGACCAAACTCCTGTAGACTCAAACTCTTAGCCTGCCTCATTGCCAGGCCAGCCTCCAAGGAATAGCATTGAGGCCAACTCCCATGGACTGAGGCTCCTGCTATTATCTAGCACCAGACTAACCTCTGCAGACCTAAGTTCCAGGCTGGTTCCCAATACCCCAGGTTATAGACTGACTCTTGAAGCCTTAGGCTTTAGACTTACCCAAGTTCCAGGCCAATCACCATGGCTCCAACCTCCAGGCTGGCATCCATGAAACCAGGCTTTCTGTCCATCCCAGTACCAGACATTCCCCATTGAACCAGATGCTAGGCCTAACTCAGTAGATTCTGGAGCCTAACTAACACCTGTGGACCCAGTATACAGGTCTACCAATAAAGACCAAGTTCTAGGCCTAGTCTGTAGGCACATGCACCAGGCCTACCACAGTAAATCCAGGCTCCTGGACTGCCCCAATTGATTCAGGCAGCAGACTGATTCTCATGTACTCTAACATCAGTCCTACCCACTTGCTGATCCAGACATCAGACCTGCCCATCCAAGGACTCCAGCAGCAAATCTGTCATCTGACACTACCAGACAATCTCTCAGAATTCTGAACAGGCCAAATGCCAAAGCCAAGCTATTAAAAAAAAATGGAAGAGGTGTTTAGTTATTCAAATGTGCAGGGACAAACACAAGGTCACAAGAATTATGAATAATCAAGGAAACATGGCCTTACCAAAGGAAACTAATAAAACTCCAATGACTGACCCTAAAGAAATGGAAATCCATGACCTGTCTGACGAAGACCTCAGAAAAATTATTTTGATAAAATTCCGTGAACTACAAGAAAACACATATAGATGACTATGAATAAAAGAAAACAATGCATGAATAAAATTAGAAGTTCAACAAAGAAATAGAAACCATTAAAAATAAATGAAACCTAGAAACCCTGAAGTTGAAGAAAACAATGACTGAACTGAAGAATTGTATAAAGGACCTCAACAGCAAACTTGACCAAGTGAAGAAACAATTAGTGAGATAGATTAAAAAAGGTTTATGTATATGTGGTATATATTTTTTAAAAATCTACACATTTTAGGAGCCCCAAAGGAGAAAATAAAGGAATAAAAAGCTTATTTAAAGAAATAATAGCTGAGCCCTGGCTGGTGTGGCTCAGTGGATTGAGTGCCAGCCTGTGAAGCAAAGGGTCACAGGACACATGCCTGGGTTGTGGGCCAGGTTCCCATTGGAGGGCATGTGAGAGGCAACCACACATTGATGTTTCTCTCCCTCTCTTTCTTCCCCCCTTCCCTTCTAAAAATAAATAAATAAAACATAAAAAAGACAAAGAAATATGCCTGAGAACTTCCCAAATTTGGAATAAAAGTAGACACATAGATCAACTGAATAGAATATTGATGCTATCTTACACTGGTCACAAAAATTAACACAAAATGTATTAAATAATTAAATATAAGACCTGAAACTGGAAAACTTCTAGAAGAAAACATTGAAAAAGCTCCTTGACAATTTTTGGATATGACAACAGAAGTATAGGTAACAAAAACAAAAATAAACATGTGGTCTACGTCAAACTAAAAGCTTCTCACTACCAAAAAGATACTCAGAAAAATAAAAAGGCAATCTATGCAATGGCAGTAAATATTTTCAAACCATCTGTATGATAAAGAGTTAATACCTAGAATGCATAAGGAACTCACACAACTCAGTAGCAAAAAAAAAAAGTTCCATTTTAAAAATAGACAAATGAGTTGAATAAACATTTTTTCAATAAAGATATACAAAAAGCCAATTGGTACACTAAAAAAAAAATGCTCAACATCACTAATCACTAGGGAATATCCAATCAAAACCATAATAAGAGATCACCTCACACTGCTAGAATTGCTATAAAAAACTCAACATTGTTTTTAAATTATGAATACATAAATAAATATCAAGAGATAAAGTTGTTGGCAAGGATGTAGAGAAAATGGAACTTATGTTTACTATTGGTTGGAATGTAAATTGGTATTATCATTATGGAAAAGAATATGGAGGATCCTCAAAAAATTAAAAATAAAACTACCATATGGTACAGCCATCTGACTTCTGGGTATATGAGGTCTGTCCAGAAAGTATCCAGCCATGTAATATGAAAAATAGAGACATTTACTGAAGAAGATACAAGATGCAAGGTGCATAGGACAATGATGCCTTAGTCCCATTCAAAGTAGGTGCCTTGGGACCTCACAGTTCTCCCAATCACCATCAGCTACCCTGTCGTGTTTTCCAGAATCTCATTGACAGCCTGAAATCTCTTCCTTTTCAAAGGTGATTTTAGTTTTGGGAAAAGCCAGAATTCACAAAGCATCAAATCTGGGTTTTAGAGGAGTTGAGTCAACTGGGCAATTTGATGTTTTGCCAAAAATCTGTACCTGCACAAGCAGGTACATTGTTGTGATGAAGCTGCCAATCACCAGTTGCCCATAGGTGTGGTCTTTTGAATTATTTGAATGGTTTCTGTGAAGAAATGTTCAAGCTTATGCAAAATTTGATGCAGATTGATTGTTCTACTCACTCAGTCATTTTGAATGCGATAGCCACATCGTACGCATGCACATTCAACAATGTCTTCCACCCCCACTGACTAGTAAAGTGGTCATCACTGTTCATGCATATGTATTCCAGACTACTCTCCTTGGCTGCCAGGTTACATGTATGTCACACAAACCATTCTCATTATATTACAATGGCTAGACTTTTTCCAGACAGACCTCGTATATCTGAAGGAAATGAAATCACAATCTTGAAGAGGTATCTTTACATCCATGTTCATTTTAGTATTATTTCAATAGTCAAGACAAAGAAACATCTGTAGATAATGGATAAATAAAAATAGTATTTTTATCATATTCATATACCATAATATTCATATATCACTCATATTTATCATATTTATATTTATCCTCATATATACACACACAGTAAAACTGTCAGAGTCAAGGGTTACCTTTAGAAACATAATTACAGTCTAAAAAATATGAACAATAACATAGCAATAAATACATATCTACCAACAATTGAATCTAAAAGTAATGCGGAATCTTAGATAGGGTCCTTTAAAAGGAATGGAGCATTAGGTTAAAGAAAAGAAAATCTGAATAGATTTTGGGCTTTTGTTAATAAAAATTTATTGACATTGGTTTATTAATTGTAACAAATGTAACATAATAATATAATATGGGGAAATTTTTGGTATGAGGTATATGGAAACTCTCTTTACCCTCTTCCCAAATTTTCATTAAAGCTGTTCTAAAATAAAAAGTTTATTTTTAAAAGCCACCTAATTATATGCCTTTTACATAAAACTCACTTCAAATATATATAGGCTACAAGAAGACTAGTTTTGCCGTATTTTTGTTCTCTTATTTTGCTAGTATCATTAAATAACATGCAGTCATTTAAACAAACACAAATAACACAGTATCCATTTAAATGACTTTCAGGTATACAGCATTACTTTTAGCATAGGTATGTTCTATGCAATATTTGGAATATTCTTATACTAAAAATTATTTGTTGTTTGTCTGAAATTCAAATTTAACTGGGATGTCTTATATTTTTACTGGCAACCCTAGAATCTGAACTTATCTTGCAGTTTACATTACAGTGGGCTTTGAGTCTGAGTTGATAGCAACTTAAAGCCAAACAGGATCATTGACCTTTCCTGAACCTGTTTATCTTTAATTGTGGATAGACTAGTTGTCTCATTGGGCTCCTGATTACTATACCCTCCTGCCCTGGAACCTCATTCTCTTCAGTCTAGCTCTTGCTATTTTAATTAATAATAGTAATATAAAAATAATAACATCAGCTTCTTAGTACTAACTTTGTACCAGATATCTTCTTCATTTTTCACATGAAGAACACAATCAACTTGCTTCAGGTCAAAATCTACTAAGTTGTAAAATGAGATTCAATCTTGATCTGTCTGACATCAAAGTTCATGCACTTAACTTTCTTGGCTTTGAGGCTATATTGGCCTGAATTTTCAATCCCTCTCCCTCCTAGCAGTCTCTATGGTTTTCTGTGGGAAGTTTCACCCCTAGCTACTGCTCTGTGCAACTGAGTTCGCACTTGGAGGGCTGTGTTTAATTATGGACGTGCTCAACAAAATCCCTATTACAAGCTAGCATGTTGCCCTAGCTCCTTGAGTAATAAAGAAGTGAAACCAGAGGGCTTGCTACAAGAAACTCTTCGAGGAGATTCTGGTCAAGATACACAAAACTTCTTTCTCCTTCTAAAACAGCTCTATTTGGGCAACTCTCTAAGTTACTTTCACTGGAAAGCCTCCACCCTCTTGTTCACTTTCATGAGTATGGGATATCTAGACAAGATTTTTTCCTGGCCTCCCACTGATAACTCACTTCACTCATTTATAGGCATTAACAACATCTTCTAATTTTATTTTTACACATATGAAATTTAAGTACATCTCCATATAACACAATACGCATATGCACACACAAGTCCCTCAAATTATACTACCCATTCATAAGGTCAAAATTATTTCATCTACAAGACACAATGTAAGCAGTGTTTGGTATACACTAGGTACAATATGCTAAGTGTCAGGAACATAACAGTAAACAAGATATATACCTACCCTGATGGAATTGATATTCTAATGGTGAGGTAGGTCTGCAAAAACCTTGATATAAAGCACAATAAAAGAAAAGTTATGAAATAAAAATAGATAAAAATAAAGTTTTTTTCTGGTGCACTGAAAGGGGTAATTTATTTCTATTAAGAGCAATGCTAAATAAAAATGCAATATGTTTCAGGCTGGTTATCTGGAAAACTAGTTGATTTCAGTTAGCTGGCGGTTTCCAGCACAAGTGAGTGCACTTAGTAACGTAGATAGTGGGTATGCTGGATGGAATATCTGGTCAGAGGGCAACAGCTACCACCAGGCAATTCATGATCAAACACTACCGAGAGCCACAATGAAGACTGAGTTCCCAGATAAAAGCAGTTCTATTGATTGAGTGTAAAAAAATTACTTTAAAAATTGTAGAAACTATGGACCTAGACTTTAAAATGTCAATGTTCAAAGAAATAGCCAAGATAGAAAACTATCAGTATTGTCTCAGTCTTATCAAATCACCTCTTGAGAAGTAAATGGTATGTTCCAAAAAAGAATGTGTCCACTTTGCAAACAATATCCATAAGGAAAGTGGGAAACTGCCTACTGTGACATAAGCGCAGCAGTCCTCCAGGGCTCTATCTGCGTAACATATCAGAGTACCATTTGTTTCTACTTTCTGAAATCCCACTGAATTAGGCTCAGGGCTGCGTGCTGGTGCCTGAGGAGAAGCAACTGGACGGGAGGACACTTGGTAGAGGAAATCCTTTTGTAGCATTGTTAAAAGTCTGCCCTTTATGCAGGAGTGCCAAAAACGCCTTCCAAAAAATGTATACTTGACCACAAGAGTGGTTGCCACATTTTGGAATAATGTTGAAAGATTTTGTAAACACCGCACATTATAGTAGAGTAGTTCTGTTTTTAAGCTCTTTTGGTTGAAGAAATATACATAACAAAACTTTTAAGAGGCTTCACCTAGAGGCATTTCATTACCTCTTGGGAGACATAGAAAGGTAAGCAAACACATAAGAAAGCTTAATAATGTGCAAATATTATTTTATAGAATTAGGATTAATGTTGAATTAAGGGTAGAAATTCAATCACTATTAGGGTTCAAACAAATTTAAGTGCATTTTTAAGAAATTAAAATATGCCATCCCAAATTATGCCTCTTAGGCATAAGAATTATTTTTAGCTGAAGTCATTTGAGAGTCAATAGATGCTCAAAGAAAACTTTCTGGAGCTTCCCTTTATCTGACTAAAAGCAGAAACTTTGGAGAAACTAAGACTGCCATATACTCTTCTCCAGAGACTTTTTACATCCATGAAGAAGATGGAGAGTTGGTGCTGAGATGGACCTGCTCAAACAAACCTTAATCCATCAGTGTCCTGCATATACCTTCCCACAGTTTGCAGCCCTTTGAAACCTAAAATTTTATTTTGTCTTGTCACTTCTTTGTAAATGTATACTTCTTTGTTAAGATGCTACATAAGCTCATGTTCTAATTACCCTTTTGAGTTACTCATCACTGAGCTCTCCTGTACGTTTGTATAATGCTTGAGTAAAGAAACATCCGTTTGTTTTCTCTTGTCAATCTTTCTTTTGCCAGTTTAATTTGCAGGACTGCAGCTGAAGAACGTAGGAGGGTAAAGGAAAAGGTTTTATTCCCTACACATTCTAATCATTAAAGAATTAATTTTTCCCCTGAGTTTCAAGTTTATAAAATCACTGTTTAGCTTAATAATTTTTTAAATATTATTTTTCATTTGAATTTTTAAATTGAACCCTTTAGAACACAGGTGGCAAACACAAGGCCCATGGGCCAAATTCGGCCCTCCACCTTATTTTATCCAGCCTGGCATCTTGTTTCTACCCAGTAGCAGCGCCAAGCTCTCACTTAACTGTTAAGGAGTAGTTACATTTATACAGTCCTAAAATTACATTCGGCCCTTTGAAGGCAACCGCAAGGCTGATGTTGCCCCGGTGAAAATGAATTTGACACCTGCTAAATCCACCTGAGTATCTGTGACTCATATCCAGTGTTTCAGGAGTTGGCAAAGTATGTTTAAAATTGTGAGTGTGGAAATGCAGAATTCAAAAAAGCTATTGTAATAATCATAACTTGCCTGTCATTGTCCATACAAACAATTGCAATCCTACTTTTTTGGTCACCCCTATATTTCGACTATAATATTCACAAGTTAAGAACCTTAGCATTTTTAAGATATTATAGGCCAGGAATTCCGATTGAGAAACATTTTATTAGATCATACTTAAAAAAATGATAAAATTGCAAAAACGATATTTTATTCTTCTTTTCATTTTTATTTTTTTGTTAAGTCTAGTTGTCTCCATTTCCACCTTGCTACTCCCCCACCCCAGTCATCCCTACCTCCCACCCCTAATTCCACATCTCCTTGGTTTTGTCTACGTGTCCTTTATATTTGTTTCTGAAAACCATTCCCCCTTCTCCTCCCATTATTCCCTCCATTCTCCCCTCTGATCATGGTCAGTTTCTTCTTAATTTCAATGTCTCTGGTTATATTTTGCTTGTTTGCTTGTTGATTAGGTTCCAGTTACAGGTGAGATAGTGTGGTATTTGTCCCTCATCGCTTGGTTTATTTCAATTAGCACAACACTTTCCAGTTCCATCCATGCTGTCGCAAAGGGAAGGAGTTCCTTCTTTCTTTCTGCTGAATAGAATTGTGTAAATGTACCATAGGTTTTTGATTCATTCATTTACTGATGGACACCTAGGTTGTTTCCAACACTTGGCTATTGTAAATTGTGCTGCTATGAATATTGGGGTGCTTAGGTTCTTTTGGATTGGTGTTTCAGGGTTCTTAGGATATAATTCTAGCACTGGAATTGTTGGGTCAAAAGGCACATCTACTTTTAGTTTTCTGAGTAAATTCCATACTGTTTTCCATAGTGGTTGTACCAGTCTGCAATCCCACCAAAAGTGCATTAGGGTCCCCTTCTCTCCACAATCTCTCCAACACTTGTTGTTTGTTGCTTTCTTTATGATGGCCATTCTGACCAGTGTGAAGTGGTACTTCATTGTGGTTTTAATGTGCATCTCTCTCATACCTACTGATACCGAGCATCTTTTCACATGTCTCTGGATCCTCTGTATGTCCTCCTTGGAGAAGTGTCTGTTCAAGTCCTTTGCCCAATTTTTAATTGGGTTGCTTTTCTTCTTAGAGTGGAGTAAGTTCTTTACATAATGGAAAGAATAAACAAATAGGATCTCACATATTTTTAAAAAAGCTTCTGCATGGCTAAAGAAAACAGTACTAAAATAAAAAGAGGACCAACTGTATGGGAAAACATATTTGCCAATGATACCTGAGACAATGGTTTAATCTCCAATATATTTAAATCTTTTATCCACCTTGGATTTATTTTTGTGTATGGTGTAATTTGGTGCTCAAGTTTCATGTTTTTGCACGTAGCTGTCCAGCTCTCGCAACATTTGTTGAAGAGGCTATTTGTTACTCCATATTATGTTGCTGCCCACTTTGTTGAATATTAGTTAACCATAGAGTCTTAGGTTTATTTCTGGGCTCTCTAATCTGTTCCATTGGTCTATGTGCCTGTTTTTATGCCAGTTCCAGGCTGTTTTGATTACAGTGGCCTTATAATACAGTTTGGTATCAGGTATTGTGATCCCTCCTACTTTGCTCTTCTTTCCCAAAGTTGCAGCAGCTTTTCTGCATCATTTATGGTTCCATATAAATTTTTGAAGTGTTTATTCTGTCTGTGAAATATGCCATTGGTACTTTAATAGGTATTGCATTGAATCTGTAAGTTGCTTTGGGTAGTATGGATATTTTGATGATGTTAATACTTCTGATCCATGAACACGGTGTATATTTCCATTTGTTTGTGTCCTCCTTGATTTTTTTCTTCAGTGTTGTGTAGTTTTCAGCATACAGGTCTTTTACCTCCTTGGTTAGGTTTATTCCCAAGCATTTTATTTTTCTCATTGCTATATAAAATGGGATTTTTGTTCCTTGATTTCTGCTTCAGATGTTTCATTGTTGGTATACAAAATGCCTTTGATTTCTGGATATTGACTTTGTATCCCACTGTTTTGCCAAATGCATTTATTAGGTCGAGCAGGTTTTGGGCGGAGTCCATGGGATTTTTCTATGTACACTATCATGTCATCTGCAAACAATGACAGTTTTGTTTCTTCCTTTCCAATTTGGATGCCTTTTATTTCCTTTTCTTTTCCAGTTTGATCACTGTGGATAAAACTTCCAATACTATGTTAAATAGAAGTGGTGAAAGTGGACAACCTTGTGTTCTTCCTGATCTTAGTAAAAATATTTTAGTTTTTCCCCAATGAGTATGATGTTGGCTGTAGGTCTCACATATATGGCCTTTACTATGTTGAGGAATGCTCCCTCTATTCCCACTTTGCTGAATGTTTTTTTTTTTTTTCATAAATGGGTACTGTACTTTATTAAATGCTTTTGTTTTTTGCATATCTATTGATATGATCATGTGATTTTTTGTCTTTGCTTTTGTTTATGTGATGTATTACATTTACTGATTTGCAAATATTGTACCATCCTTGCAACTCTGGGATGAATACCACTTGGTCATGGTGTATGATCTTTTTAATTAATGTATTGTTAGATGCAGTTTGCCAATATTTTGTTGAGGATTTTGGCATCTATGTTCATCAGCGATATTGGCCTGAAGTTTTCTTTCTTTGTTGTGTCTTTATCTGGTTTGGGGATTAGAATGATACTGGCTTCATAAAAAGAGTTTGTGAGTCTTCCATCATTTTGTACTTTTTGGAAGAGTCTGTGAAGGATAGGGGCTAGCTCTTCCTTAAATGCTTTGTAAAATTCTCCTGTGAAACCATCTGGTCCAGGGCTTTTGTGTGTCGGGAGTTTTTTGATTACTGCTTCTATTTCATCTGCTTTTATTGGACTGTTCAGGCTTCCTGCTTCTTCTTCATTGAGTTTTGGAAGATTATATTTTTCTAGAAATTTGCCCATTTCACCTAGGTTTTCAAATTTCTTGGCATACAGTTCTTCCTAGCAATTTCTTACAATCGTTTGTATTTTTGTGGTGTAAGTTGTAATCTCTCCTCTTTCATTTCTGATTGTGTTTATTTGGATCCTTTCTCATTTTCTCTTGATGAGCCTGCTGAAAGGCTTGTCAATTTTGTTTATCTTTCAGAGAACCAGCTCCTGGATTTATTGTCCTTAGAATTGTGCTTTTAGCCTTGATGCCATTTAATTCTGCTCTGATCTTGGTTGTTTCCTTCCTTCTACTTGCTCTGGGCTGTCTTTGTTGTTGTTCCTCAAGTTCTTGTAGGTATAGGGTTAGGTTATTTGTTTGAAATGTTTCTATCTTTTTTTTTTAGGTAGGCCTGTATTGCTGTGAACTTCCCTCTGAGGACTCATTTTGCTGTGTCCCATAAGTTTTGAGTTGTTGTGAGTTCATTTTCATTTTTTTCCAGAAACTTTTTGATTTCTTCCCTAATTTCATCCTTGACCTATTCATTGTTTTATACTATTCGATTTCCATGATTTTGAGTGTTTTGGGTTTTTTTCCCCTTTGGGTTAGTTTCTAGTTTCAGTCCCTTGTGGTCAGAGAAAATGCTTGGTATGATTTCAATATTTTTAATTTGTTGAGGCTTGTTTTGTGTCCTATCATGTGCTGTATCTTTGAAAATGTTCCATGTTCATCTGAAAAGAATGTGTATTTTACTTCTTTGGGATGAAAAGCTCTCTCTCTCTATATATATATCAGTTAAGTCCATTTCATCTAGAGTATTATTCAATGCCATAATATCTTTGTTGATATTTTGTTTGGAAGATCTGTCCATTTTTGACAGTGGGGTGTTCAAATCCCCTACTATAATTGTGTTGCTGTCAATAACTTCCTTGAAGTCCTCCAAGATTATCTTTATGTATTTATGTGCTCCTAGATTGGGTGGAAATGTATTTACAATGTTTATGTCTTCTTGGTGGATTCTTCCCTTGAGTATTATGAAGTGACCTTCTGGGTCTCTCTTTATGGCCCTCTTTTTGAAGTCTATTTTGTCTGATATGAGTATTGCCCCAGCTTTTTTTCCTGTCCATTTGCTTGGAAAATTTGTTTCCAGCCCTTCACTTTGAGTCTGTGTAGGTGTTTTGTCCTGAGGTGGGTCTCTTGTAGGCAGCATATGTGTGGGTCATGCTTTCTTATCCATTCAGCTATTCTATGCCTTTTGATTGGAGCATGTAATTCATTTAGATTTAAGGTTACTATTGATAGGTACTTATTTATTGTCATTTTCATGCCTGTGTTCCTCTTTCTCTCTCTCTTTTCCTTCCTTTCCTTAAAGCAGTCCCTTTTGCATGTCCTGCAGAGCTGTTTTTGTGCAAGTGTATTCTTTTAGACTTCTTTTGTCTGAGAAATTCCTTATTTGGCCTTCTATCTTGATTGAGAGCCTTGCTGAGTAAAGTAGCCTTGGTTGCAGGCCTCTGGTTTTCATTATTTGGAATATTTCTTGCCATTCTCTTTTGGCTTAGAGCGTTTCCATTGAGAAGTTAGCTGCTAGTCTTATCGGGGCTCCCTAGTATGTTACTCCCTGTTTCTTCCCTTGCTGCCTTTAATATTCTGTTCTGGTCTTGGAATTTTGCCATTTTAATTATGATGTGTATTGAAGTGGGCCTCTTTGGGTTCCTATTGATTGGGACTCTCTTTGTTTCCTAGATTTGTGTGACTTTTTCTTTCATCAAGTTAGGGAAGTTTTCCATCACTACTTTTTCAAACAGGTTTTCTATCCCTTGCTCTTCTTCTCCTTCTGGTATCCTTATCATATGGATATTGATATATTTCATATTGTCCTGCATTTTTCTTAATCCCTCTTCATTCTTTCTGAGCCTCTTTTCCTTTTCTTGCTCTTTCTAGGTATTTTTCTACTTTGTCCTCCAGCTCACTGATCTGATCTTCTGTTTCATCTAGCTTGCTTTTGATTCCTTCTACTGTGTTCTTCAGTTCAGAAATTGTATTCTTCATTTCTTCTTGGTCCTTGTTGATAGTTCTATTTCTTTTTTCATTTTTGATATAGTTTGCTGGGAGTTTATTGTAGTTTCCCCTATAGTTTCTGGTAATTCTCAGTGAAGTCATTGAGCTTCCTGATAACCATTGCTTTGAACTCAATATCTGATAATTGACTTGCTTCTATTTCATTTAGTATTCTTTCTGAGGCTTCCTCCTTTCCTATCATTTGGGGATTGTTTCTTTGTCTTCCCATTGTTTGTGAGACTCTTCTTGTTAGCTTCAGCTTCTTAAATTGATCTGTTCTGACTCCCTGGATTTATGGTGTGAACTTCTATGGTATTATACCTGTGAGATTCAGTGGTGCCATGTCCTTTATCTCCTGAGCTCACTGTTCTTGGGCTGTCATTTTAGTTGGCCCTGTGTTTGTCTTGGGTTTTGATTGTTGTTGGGTCTTTCTTTATGGGTCCTTCCCACAAGCTGGTTACCTTAGGGTCACTGTGTCCACCACCTCTTTTATTTTGTTGGTGTGGTCAGTTTGTGTTGAAGCTGGTTCTTCCATGTGTACAAGGTTTTGAGGATTCTCTCTTACTCTTGTTCAGTTGTTTGTTCTGGGTAATTTCTACACTATTTAGTTATATTTCCAGATAGGTCCTGAATTGAGGTTAGTGTGTCTTCCACTCCCTCCTTCACTGTCTTCTGTTGTTATCTGTTGGTGATCCCTTTGTTGGTGGGTTTCCTCTTCCAGTAGGTATCCTGGTGTTCACAGCTTCCATCTACTCTTTTTTTGTGATCAGTTGGAGGGAGAAGGCAAAATGGTCTAAGACAGTGAGAGAGTATTCTCTAATATTTACAGTAGCAGCCTGTACAGAAGAGATAGGAGTTCCTTTGGCTATGTATAGTGTTAACCATGATATTTCACCCAACTAGCCACTTTTTAGAAAGGATGGAAAGAAGATAAGACTCTTGTTGGGCAGGGAAGGATTGTGAATTGGATCTAGAAAGCAGTGAGGTTGTGGGAGGTCAGATTCTGAGGTAAGGTGAGAGTAAAGGATAGTAAATAGGTGTGGTGTATGAGAGAATAGAGTTAACCACAACAGTAATAGAGTTCAGGAAACCATGAAGTAGGCTAAGATCTGGGAGGGGTGTTGTGTATTCTTTACAATTGTATAGAACAGCTATTATTTACAATAATAATGGAGCAACAATCATATGACAGAATCTATGTGATCTGGATAACAAGAATAGGAAGTATAGGACCTTGAGTAGTGTGCCAATGTCCTTCACACAAGTGAAGTGAAGGACATGAAATTAGCAACACACTATGAAAGAGAAAACAAAGGAAAACTATCAAACAATACAATTTAACCAGCCAAGCAAAAAAGACTAAACAGAAAGAAGAGGAAGACAAAAATACTAATAAAATAAAAGATGTAAGAATAATGAAAAAAATAACAATACAAATATGCAACAACTTGCAGGTTCTCTGTAGTAACAAAGTGTAATTTGTCTCACTGTCTCAGCTGTTGGGATGACCCCTCTTTGGGTCCAGCTCTGGCCTTTTAACAGGTCCAGGTTTTTTTGCCTCACTTATGGGAATTTTAAAAAAAAGAAGAAGAAGAGATAAAATTAGAAAGAAAGGAAGAAGGAATAAAACAAGAAAGAAGGAAAGAGAGAGATAAGGAGGTGAGAGATAAAATAATAATAATAATAATAATTAATAATAATAATAAAGAATTACTTTTTAAAAAAGCCTCTTGCTGGCTTCAATCTGGCCAAACCAGTTTTGCTGGTCTTCCTGGTTGCTGAGGGGCAATTAGTTTCACTTTTCTCCCTTCCTGATCCAAGTCAGTCAGCTCTCCAGCAGCCTCTGGTCCCTCAGGTTCTAAAGTTTGGGTGCGCACTCTCCACAGGGCTAGCCTGGTGCCCCTCCCTGGGGCTTTGGGTATGGGGTCCAGACCTTCCTCAGAGCACAATCCCCCTGGGTTGCAGGCGTGCATGCTTGGTCAGGCCGTCTCCAGTCCCTCAGGTTCTGGTGTTCACTCTTCCTAGGCCTATGGGGGTGCACAGGGCCTTGCACCCCACCTCAGGAACACTGCCAGACTGGGTGAGGAGGAGGCCAGAGTGGCTGCTGCAGCAGAATTCCCCAAGCAATATCTCTTTTTTCACTTTTTCTTTTTCAGAAATTCCTTCTACTCAAGCCTGCCTCTCCATACAGAGAGGCCTGGCCTCTCACACAGCCCAATTCTCCAACCAGACTGGGGACTATTGGGGTCAGGGCCCATCATGGCCCAACTCTCCCCAGCTGGTGTCCACAGACTCCATGGGTGTTCACAGCCCATGTGTTTGCCACTTAGTCCTTATTCCCCTCTGTGCAACTTCAAGCAACCAGGACTCTCTCTGTGCTATTCAAACCTTGTTTGGCAGGGGAGGGTGCCATTAACCCAGCTCTCTCCCAAGAATCCTGTGGCAGTCCCGGTGGGCACCAAGCTTGGGACTGAAGATGCCCTGTTCCCCATGCTGGTCGCAGGGACCTTATTGTCCTGGAGTACTCTCCTTACCATCTGGTTTTTCAATGTCCTCTACAATTTTTGGTCTCCTATCTTCATATATGCTGGGGTACTGTTGGCTGTTTGCTCTGTTCTTCTGTAGATTGGACAGGTTTTTCTCCCATGTGTAGGGGGAGGTGGAATCCACTCCCTCCCACCTTGCTGCCATCTTCTCTTCTCTCTCATATTGATTTTAAATCCATAGTTTTTTGATACATTCATTTACTGATGGGCATTTAGGTTGCTTCCAGCACTTGGCTATTGTAAATTGTGCTGCTGTGGACATTGGGGTGCATAGGTTCTTTTGGATTGACTAACAGATGAACTTGCTAATGATGATATTCGTAGGGAGATCAAGGGAGGAAATATCACTATATTTGTTTTTCTTGGTCAGGGACAATAGGCAACCTATATGGTTCAGATATCCAAAACAAATGAGTGGTGGGCAAAGGCAACACCTGCGGTAGTGGGTATGAAAGCCAGAACAACTTCCCTTGGAAATGTTCTTATCTGTCAGCTTTGATTAAAACAGACCATCCTGTTCCACATTCTTCTCTATGACTTTAATTCTCTTCTATGAATTTAACTTACAAAAACAGTTCCTGCCATATAAACACAGATTCTAAACAAGGTCTCCTCTTCAGCTTTGCCCACATATAGTTACCCGAGTCCTCCTTTGTTAAGAAAGGTATAAGGGCCTTCTTAGGTACACACAGATATTATAAGAACTCCAACATTGGCACAGGGAGATAGGAAATGAATTAGTAAATTTCTCTATCATATGAGGTGATATAGTCATATCATAAAGTCAGTTACCTACCCACATTGTTAACTTTTGAATATTTTATAATTTATTTTCCCCCAAATGTTATGGTTTGTAGAATCAATTTAGCTGCTAAATAGTGATTATATAGGGAAATAGTCATGATATGCTCACTATTTTTACACACATAAGTTAAATAATAGAAGAGAATACAAAATTAAATGGTTATATTGTTAAATATTAACTCAAAAACATATTAAAAACTGTCTTTAATTTTACCTGTTTGGGAAAAAAAAACTTTAGACTTTCACTCAAAAAGGTGTAGTAAGTAAACGTGGTACTCGAATCCTCCTATAACCACATCAAAATTACAACTTAACTAGAGAACAATCATCATTCAGAACAGCCTGATCTGGTTAAATGGAAGTTCACTACTAGGAAATTAAAGAAGAAGCCACATTGAGACCGGAAGGAGGATCAGAGATGCTGAAAGGGCTGGCCCAAAACCCATGTGCAACAAATAAAAATCAGAAAGGATACCTCGGATGCAGAGGTCCTGCCTGAGAGCTAGGGATTCCAGCCCCACACCAGGCCCACCATCCAAGAATTCCAGTGCCAGGAAGAGAAGTTCCCATAACTTCTGATTGTGAAAACAAGAAGGGATAGTAGCTGAGTGATAAGAGGGCTCCTGAAGTCCCAGCCAGTTCCTCTTAAAGTACCAAGGCATGGACTTACTTCCCTCTGAGCTCTAGCATTGAGGTTGCAGCTTGAAATGCACCAGAGATATATGGGAAAGAACTGAATTGACTGGCATCAGGATGAGAGCTGGCAGGAGGGTCAGCTTTCTCTGAGACAAAAGTACTTTCAAAGGTCATTCTTCCTTTGATGAGTGCCCTGGCAACAGAGTCAGCTAGTATACACCATATCTGAGTCTCCATCAACCTATCTCACACTGTTCACCTGGCCCTGGTAATTCCCTGAGACCCACCCCACCCAACTTTTGGACTCACCCAAACTGTTTCCAGTGGCTTTTCCATACAAACAGCCTCTCTTGGATCATGCTTCAAGCTTTCCTAAACTTATCAAACAAGCAGCATCTAAACATATACCTCTCACTAAGTGGCTCCAAGCCCAGCACTAGTGTCAGTTGGCCTTAGTTCACAGCTTGGCCTCACCTGTGCACCACCAAGAACAGCACAAACAGGACCCATCTGCATATCTTTGTAGCCCATGCCAGGTGGCTCCAGGAAGAGTACAGGTGGCTGGCCTTGACCTGCACCTCCTGGGAGGCCTTGGAGCCAGAGAAACTGGTGGACAGCTTCAGACCACTTAAAATCACCACTATCCAAGTACCTCCACAAGCAATACACTCAAGGGACCAACTCAGTGAGCACCACAGTCTTGTTTAAGTAATTCCTGCTCTGTGGGGTAGGCCCATGCCCAACTGATTCTCCATGGTTGGCAAAGCCAGTCCTTGCAGCTGATCAGCCTGGGGGTAAATTCTTCCCATTGATGGGCCAACAGTAATCAAAGCTCAACTATAATAGGAGTGTGCAGACAACCCACTCAGGGACACACAGGATGCCCAGAGAGACCAGGTGATCAGAGAGATTGTGCCATTAGACTCTACAGAACAACTATTACATAAGTCACTTGACCAAGCCCAGGAGACACAGCAGCTCTACCTAACACTAGAAACAAACACAGGAAAGCTTTCAAAATGAAGATACAGAGGAATGTGTCCCAAATAAAAACATAAAGTGAAACTCTGGAAAAAGAACTAAACAAAATGTAGACAAGCAATATACCAGATGCAGAGTTAAAAACACTGATTATATGGATGCTCAATGAACTTAGGGAAGAGTAGATCAACTTAGTGAGAACTTGAACAAAGAGACAGGAAACATAAAAACAGATTAAAAAAACCATAAAAATGAACCAGTAAGAAATGAAGACTACATTAACTGAAATGAAGAATACATTACAGAGAATCAATAGTACAGTAAATGAAGCTGAGAATCAAATCAGCCATTTAGAATATAAAGAGGCAAAAAACAACAAATCATAACAGAAAAAAAAAAAGGAAAACATGAGGATAGTGTCAGGGGCCTCTGAGACAACTTTAAGCAGACCAACATATACATTATAAGGGTGCTGTAAGTAGAACAGACGGAGTAAGAAATTGAAATCCAAACAAAAGCTGATTTGGGCTTTCACATCTCTCCTGCTTCTTGCTCCTAATAAAATCTGCCAGGTGCTTTTCTATGTGGCCCTGAGTGGAAATACAGGGGAGGATTAAAGATGGTGGAGGAGTAAATGGAAGAAATGCTAATCTCCACCCAGGGCCAATCTGGAATTACAACTATGTTGTAGAGAAATCATCCAGAATAAGCAACTGAACAATAGCTGGAGAGAAGACTTATAACCACAGACAAACAGAAGAAATCACTTCACCACAATGTGACTGGTACAGAGTGCAGAGGAGATGCAAGAGGGCTGCCTGGGTTCCCATGGGCAACAGCTGAACTACTACAGGGAAATTTTAGTGGCCATTGGGTTGCCCTGAGAAGTGTGGGTCTAAACCCAAAGCTGAGCTCCCCAGCCTACAGCACCAGAGCCAAAGAGGAAGCCAAATAATATCCTGCTGTGAAAAGCAGTGCAATTTCCATCTTCCAAAAAGAGATGGATGGAGACACAGAGAATCTCTTAAGCCAACTCATAAAATTTTGTTTGCAGCCACTTACTCTGGGCTCTGGTAAAGGAGGAGCAGAGTGGACTGGAGATGTTTGAGGAGAGTCTGAGGATGGTGGCTTTGAGAAGAGAGCTGAGGGAGCAGCTGCCAGAATCCCTGTGCTGAATCATTCTCCATATTGCAGGAGCCATCTTGCTCAGGCAGAGCAGTCCCCACCAAGTGGCATCAGCCTGAGTGGAAGCAATTGCTCCACCCACTGGAATTACTCTGCCTCACCCTGTCTTGCTTAAACCTGACTGCTGATTACAGATCAAATAGATTAGCAGCTGAAGGAGACAGCAATAGACTGTAGACCACTGGTAGTCTCAAACAGGCTGTCTGGGGCTAGACTGGACACCATCTGACATCACCAGGGGCAGATCTAGAGACAGAAGACAGTGGTAAACATGAGATTCTGCTAAGAAGAATTCCACCTCACTCTTTATGATTTGAGTTATTTTCTGTACTGTATAGCTTTTTAACATTGATTTCTTGTCTTTCAAGTTTGTGCCTATTAAGTCACAAGTTTTTATATTATAGTTTATTTTGAATCTCACATTTGCTTCTCTCTTCTCTTACTCCATTTTATCTTCTTCTGTCCTCTTATTTTTGTTTTAAATTTTATTCTCTCTTGTTACAACTTGTTTCCATTCTGCATTACTATTTCTCCCCTCTCCAGCCTATCAAAACCTTCTTCTTGTTATTAGCCATCTCATTCTTAAAATACTCATAATCACTGTCCACATTTATCAGTCCTTGCTTGTTGGTTGTGGATATGGTGGTTGTTTCTGCATCTCTTCAATTTTATTTCTAGATCTTCACTTGTTTTTGTATTTCAAATATCAAATTTTACTATTCTCCTCTTGTATTCCATTTTACCTTCTTCTGGCCTTTTCTTTATTTTTGTTTTAAATTTTAATTTTCCCTTGTCTTAGCCTGGTTTTCATTCATCACTCAATATTTCTTCTCCCTCTGTCTTCTCAAAATCACTTGTCTTTCCTCTAGACATCTCTTAAGCTTTTCTTTCTTTCTTTTTCTCCTCTTATTTCTACCACACCTATATTAATCTTTGCTCATTTGTTGTTGATAGGGCTATAGTGGATCTTTTAATCCAATGTGTTTTCCATTTCTTTTTCTTCTCTCTCACTATATATTTTTAAATTTCTGTTTAAACATAACATTATACACTTCCTTTCTGTAACTCCATTCCACCTTCTTCCCTGCCTTTCTTACTTATGATATAAAATCAACTTTCTTCCTCCTTTTGCCTTCTCTCTATTTCCCACTCTTATTACTGGTCCTCCCTCTACTGCCTCAAAGTCATATTTTCTCGGTCATCTCATATTCATTTTTCCTTTCTTATAAAAGTCTTAACATCTTTAAACCTTCATTAATATTGGCTCATTTAATGTTGGTAGTGTGACTGTGGATGGGAGTTATTTTTGTAGGTGTGAGTTTGTTTCCTAGGCTGTTTGGTATTGTTCTGGAAGCACCTGTACAACACCAAACAAGATGTGGTGGATGGAATAATTCTTAGTCAGTGAGCCCAAGTGAAGGACCCACCAAAGGAAGAACCAACAACAACCAAAACCAAACAACCAGATAGCCCACATAAATGGTATAAAGGGGATCCCTAGAGCATCAAGTTCAGGGGATTGAGACAACGGCACCACTGAATCTCACAGGAATCCTACCACAGAAGTCATGCCACAAAGACAGGGAGTCAAAACAGAACAATCTAATAAGCAGAAACAAACAAGAAGAGTCATCTAAAATAGGGAGACAAATAACCCTTAATCAAAAGAAAGGAAGAATTCCCAGAAAGAGTGATAAATAATGAAGTAGAGGCAAGCAAATCATGAGACATTGAGTTTAAAATAATGGTTATAAGGACGCTCAATGAGTTCAGTAAGAACTACAAAGAACTCCAGGGAAGCTATAAGAAACTTAGTGCAAATTATGACACCATAAGTATGGACAGAAACTATCTAGAGCCAAGGGGAATTAAGAATACAATATCAGAAATGAAGAAACAGTAGAAAGAATTAAAATCAAGCTAGATAAAGCAGAGGATAGAATTAGCAAGCTGGAAAACAAGGCAGAAAAAAATTTCCAGATGGAGCAACAAAATTAAAGAAGACTCGAAAAGAATCAAAGGGGTTTAAGGGAGTTTCAGAACAACATGAAATGTAATAATATCCATACCATAGGGATACCAGAAGGAGCAAGGGATAAAAAACCTGTTTGAAACAGTAATGACAGAAAACTTCCCTAACTTGATGAGAGAAAATGTCACTCAACACCAGAAAGCACAGAGAGTCCCAATCAAGATGAACCCAAAGGGGCCCACTTCAAGAAACATCATAATTAAAATGGCAAAATTTAAAGACAAAGAGAGAATCTTAAAGGCAGCAAAAGAGAAATAGCTAGTAACATTTAAGGGAGCTCTGATAAGGCTGTTGGATGATTACTCAACAGAAACACTACAAGCCAGAAGGAAATGGCAAAAAAATATATATTCCAAGTAACGAAAAGCAAAGGTCTGAAACCAAAATTACTCTACCCAGAAAGGATCTCATTGAAGGTAAAATAAGGAGTTACCCAGACAAAAAAAAAAGGCTAAAAGAATACATCTCCAACAAACCAGAATTGCCAGACATGCTAAAGGGAGTGCTTTAAGAAGATGGAGAGAGAGGAAGAGAGAGAAAGAGAGAGAGAGAGAAAGTGGAGAGGGACATAGGTACAAAGGGAAAAAATGGCAATGAATAAATACCTATCAAAAATAACTTTAAATGGGGCCAAGATGTAGAAGATGTAGGCATAGGTAGATACACTTTGCCTCCTCACATAACCAAAACAAGGACAACAACAAGTTGAAAATGAAAAATACAACCTGAACTACAAGAAAATTGACCTGTATGGAAGTCTGACAACCAAGGAGTTGAATAAGAAACCTTCATCCAGATTGGTGGAAGGGGCAGAAACAGGCAGCCTAGGTGGAGAGGACAGACACCAAGGTGGAACCTGGAGGGCCAGGTGGGTAAGCAGCAACTGGTGGTCCCACTTTGCATGTGTATAAACCAGGAGGAACAACTGGGGAGCAAGACAGACTGTGCAACCCAGGGTTCCAGCTTGGGAAAAGAAAGCTTCAAAACCTTTGTCTATAAAAACACGTGAGGGTTCTAGGGGAGGGAGAAACTCCCAGCCTCACAAGAAAGTTCATTGGAGAGGCCCACAGGGTCCTAGAATGTACAAAACCCCACCCACCCACCTGGAAATCAGCACCAGAAGGGCCCAATTTGTCTGTAGGTAGTGGTGGAAGTGACTGAAAGCCAGCCAAGAGCTGAGCAAGCAGTATTATTCTCTCTTGGGCCCCTCCCCTGCACACAGTGCCATGATGCAGTAACATGGATTGCCATGCTCTGATGAATACCCAAGGCTCTGCTCCTTATAATATACCAGGTGCACCGAGACAAAGAAATATGGCCAAAATGAAAGAACAGATCAAAGCTCCACAAAAACAACTAAGTCATGAAGAAATGGCCAACCTATCAGATGCAGAGTTCAAAACACTGGTAATCAGGATGCTTGCAGAAATGGTTGAGTATGGTCACAAAATAAAGGATTAAGTGAAGGGTATACAAAGTGAAATAAATTAAAATATAGAGAGAACCAACAGTAAAGAGAAGGTAACCCATAGTAAAGAGAAGGTAACTGGGACTCAAATCAGCAATTTGGACCAGAAGGAAAAAATAAACATTCAATGAGAATAGAATGAAGAAATGAGAAATCAAAAAATTAGGAGAGGCTTAGGAACCTCCAGGACAACTTTAAACATTCCAACATCTGAATCATAGGGATGCCAGAAGGAGAAGAGGGAAGAGGAAGAAATTAAAAATTTATTTCAAAAAAATAATGGAGAACTTCCCCAATCTGGCAAAGGAAATAGACTTTCAGGAAGTTCAGGAAGCTCATAGAGTCCCAAAGAGGTTGAAGCCAAGGAAGCAAACACCAAGGCACATCATAATTATATTACCCAAGATTAAAGCTCAGGAGTGAATCTTAAAAGCGGCAAGAGAAAAAGGAGACAGTTACCTACAAAGGAGTTACCATAAGACTATCAGCTGCTTTCTCAAAAGAAACCTTACAGGCAAGAAGGGGCTGGAAAAAGTATTCAAAGTCACGAAAGGCAAGTACCTACATCCAAAGATATCATTTAGAATGGAAGGGCAGATAAAGTGCTTCTCAGATAAGGTCAAGTTAAAGGAGTTCATCATCACCAAGCCTTTATTATATGAAACTTTAAAGAAACTTATCTAAGAAAAAGAAGAAAATCACAACTATCAACAGTAAAATGACAAACTCACAACTATCAACAACTGAACCTAAAAAAAAAACAAACTAAGCAAACAACTAGAATGGGAACAGAATCACAGAAATGGAGATCACAGGGAAGGTTATCAGTGGGGAGTAGGAGAGGTGAGAATGAGGGGAAAGGTGCAGGGAATAAGAAGCATAAATGGTAGGTACAAAATAGACAGGAGGTTAAGAAGAGCATAGGCAATGTAGAAGCCAAACAACTTATATGTATGACCCATGGACATGAACTAAGCAGGGAGGAATGTTGGGGTGAGGGGGGCGCAGGGTGGAGGGGAATAGAGGGGAGAAATAAATGGGACAACTGTAATAGCATAATCAATAAAATATACTTTAAAAAGAAGATAATCTTTCCATGAAAAACATAGTGTTCAGTGGTAAGGTTAAAAACCACATTACTGAAATGTAGGCTGCAGCATTCAACCTCTTTTCAACTGACATTTAACTGGTAACTGGTGAAATAAACATTCTAAGTTGAAAAAATATCACCACTATAGGAGTAGATTAGTCGTTTGGAGAAAAATAACCTTAAAAGATATGTCTCAAGTGGACATAAAAAAAGTCCTTATATCTTAATGAAATAACGTGATACATACAACACAGAACAAAAAAAAAGTCAACAATATTTTGCACATTTGAAATAATAATGGGTATTGTATAATTGATATCCATTTACTATCTCTCATTTATTAGAACTTTTCAAGGTTTACTAGTCCCCAAAGTATCATTAAGACAGATAATATAAAAGCTAAGAATATTTGTTGACCTACCATCCATTAGAATATTATGATTCAGTCATTGATTTGTACTCTCTGAACCTCAGTATGATTTTAAAAATACACAATAACTTGAATGTTTGAGAATGTAGAGCATTTGGTGATTTTTATTTAAATAATACCATACAGACACAGAGATACCTTCTTTCTCATTCCACTTTTGACTTGTTTATACCAGAGAAATTGGAGCTAAATCCTCCAAAACCTCAATCCCCTCCTTCCTCACTAATGCATGTGGAATACAATTCAAGTTTTACATTCCTGAGATCAGGTAAAAACCCATGTTTGAAAAACTTCTACTTCTTCTCTGCCATTAACCAGATTTATTAGCTTTTTAAAAATTTCTCTTTCCAAACTAGTTTTTGGTGTACTAAGAAGACAAATTTGAATTGATATTCTAATGCTTGTAGGAGAAAGAATATATTCTTGGCATAGGAAAAGAGATAGAGGGAATTAGAGAAGTCACTGAACTCATGAAAATCTTAAGCTTGATCCCTAGAGGCAGTGATATACCTCACAGAGATTAGGAGATCCCCATATAAATTTTTAAAGTCATTTCTATAAACACATAAATCTCTGATGCTAATAACATTTAGATTTTTTATAATTTTTAATTCTCAAGGCCCATTTATTCAACAAAGATTTACCAAAAACTACTCTATACTCAAAACTGCACTGGTTTTTAGTGAAAGGTAAAGTACAAGAAAGAAACAGGGTCCATACCTCGGGAATATTTTGATATACAAAGACTATCAAAACCTAGATGCTATAAAAATCAAAAAGTAATTACTAAAGCAAACCATATAATCAGGTGCAAAATGATGTGGAATTACAAACTGAAGAGTGGAGAAGTTCAGTGGGCACTCACTGTCTTCCCACCGATGCTGACACAGAGGGTACAAACAACTTGCCCAAGGACACATTGTTAGTTGGTAGCAGAGTTCAGACTAGAAATTGTCCTCAAAATTTTCATTCAAGTACTCAACCATTGAAAATTTTTAAATAATTTAAACTGTATTCTAATTCAGCATTGACCAATTAGGGGAAAACAGCTTTAAGAAATCAAGGTCACAAGTGGAACTTAGCAGAAATCAGAGTGCCCTTGTGCATTTGTTAAACAAAAATGATAAACATAACACACCAAATAAAAGAAAAGTCAACATTTTGCATGATTTAAAACAATAATTAATGAGTAGCACATAATTGATTTGGGTCTCTAGGCATGAGCGTTTCTCACTTCTTCAATATGAAATTTCAATCTCATAGTTAGAATTAATAGGAATTCTAATAAAATCAGTCAAAGTATTTGGAGGTATAGCTAGGCTGGGTAGTTAGATAATTATTTACCATTCCTGAAATTCAAACAGGATGATTTAAATATCTTCCTTATGGAGCATTTTAAAAATAATGATTTACAGGTATAAATAAATAAAGCTATTCTTTTCATTCATTATACTCAGGGAACATGAAATGGGACTACAAGGGTTGACATATAATCAACCAGAATTTTTAACCAGTTTTGTCTTTTCTCCTTCCCTCAAGAAGTCAGAAAATAAATCTGATAGACATAGACATTCATATGAAATAAGGAAGGTGAAGGACACTGGAAAGAGCCAGAGTAGGCTTGTTAAGGGAGATATTCAGCAAAATTTATATGCTGAGGATCACAAAAGAAGAAAGTTTCACTATAATGGGGAAAGTATTTGCAAATCATATAACTGATAAGGATCCCGATTACATAAAAAATTTTTATAACTCAACAACAAAAATATAACCTGATAAAAAAAAGTGGGCAGAAGATTTAATGATTATTGACAGTTCTCCAACAAAGATATACAAATGGCCAAAGAGTATATGAAAAATGCTCAAAATCATTAGTCATTAGAGAAAAGCAAATCAAAACCATAATAGATACAAACTTATACTCACAAAGATGTTTATAATTTTTTTTAAAAAAGGAAAGTAAGTGTTGATAGGATATGGAAAATCAGAATCTTTGAACATTACTGGCAGGAGTAAAAATGGTGTAGTACTGTTCACAATAGCCAAACAGTTGAGACAGCCCAAATGTCCATCAACCCATGAACAGATAAATAAATTGTGGTACATCCGCACAATAATGGATAAACATCAAAAAACATTATGCTAAGTGGTCCTGGCTGGGGCTGCTCAGTGAATTGAGCACCAGGCTGCAAAACAAAGGATTGCTGGTTCTATTCCCCATCAGAGCACATGCCTGGGTTGTGGGCCAGGTCCCCAGTAGGGGTCACTTGAGAGGCAACCACACATTGGTGTTTCTCTCCCTCTCTTCTTCCTTCCCCCCTCTCTAAAAGTAAATAAATAAAGTCTTTAAAAATATATTATGCTAAGTGAAAGAAGACAGACACAAAGGGTCACATATTGTATGATTCTTTTATATGAAAAATCTAAAAGAAGTAAATCCATACAGAGAGAATGTAGATTGGTGGTTGACAGAGGAGTAAGTAATTAATGGGTATAGGATTCCCATTTAGGGTGATGAAAGTGTTTTGGAACTAGATAGAATTGGTTGTAGAAGATTGTAAGTGCACTACTTGTAACTGATTTGTTCACTTTAAAATGGTTAATTTTAGGTATTTATGACTTGCTCCCCAATTTAAAAAAAAATGAAATTTAGAAAGTACTGGCTCATCTAGTGTTTTAAAGCTTCAAAATACTTATATCTGCCCTGGCTGGTGTGGCTCAGTGAATTGAGCATTGGCCTGCAAACCAAAAGGCTGCAGATTCAATTCCTGGTCAGGAGGTAACCGATTAACATTTCTCTTGCACGATGATGTTTCTCTCCCTCTCTCCTTCTCATCCCCTCTCTCTAAAAATAAATAAATAAAATTTGAAAATACTCATGTCAACACTTTTGTCATTCAGAATTTGTCATTAATTGTATTAAAAACTTTAAACTATGTTATTTATTGTATATTCCACAATTAACAGCTACCATAATGTTAACAATGATAATGAAGTTGGTAATATTGTAGTGTTTATTAAATAATTTGCTAATCTGCTTAAATATTTGTCTCTTTGTATAGGCCATAAGTTTTTTGGTGGAAGAGACAAAATCGTATTTACCCTGTACCTTAAAACTGAAACTGGCATATCCCAAGCATTCAGTTAGTTTGTTGAATGAATTATTTTCCTTAAAGAATTTAGAATTAAAAGTTCTTTATAATAGTTTATATATTGTTTTTGCCCTGAATAGGATTAAAATTGAATAAAATTGTAAGTAGAAACAAATCCTAGTTGTGCATAGTGTTTTTCTAGGTCAGGTACAATTAGCATTCATCTTGAAATGTTTCTGAATTTCCTATGAAAAAGTTAATTTGGTAGTTTCCTTATCTTACTTAGTCATCCCATTTTAATCAATAACTGCATTGCTTCAGATGTGCTAAAATTAGATTCACTAACATTAATCTTTTATTTGAAATGGAAATGTTGAAACATAGAATGAAATACAACATTGAGATTAAAAAGAAAGCCTAAAATTGAAGAACTTAATGAGCTCTAGAAATACATTGTTATTTTAGTAAGAATTAATTTTTTGCACTGACAGTTCAGTCATTTTCTCAAAATTGCTGGACATGGACATAAACCAGATTCAGAAATAAATTCTCTACCTCAGAATGTGCAACATTAATACAATTAAAAATCTTAATAAAACACATTGGATTTCCTGTTAGACCATTTTTGCCATAACTATACATTGCTTTCAGATTAGGCAGAGTAGGGTACACCTGGATAAGGTAGACCACTTGTTTCTGAAAAGCGTTGTAAAAATCTGGTTGTCCTCCATGTAGCTTACCCATCTCCACTTCTTTTCCTCCCCCTGAGTAATGTCCCAAAACTTAAGAAAATATGGAATCAATGTCATGGATTGCATGCTGGAGAAATACAATGATAGATGCTTGAGAAGAACAGAATTTTTTGCTAGTAGACCTCTGCCTTAGATTGAGTTTCTGGGAAACTGACTCTGAGATTTGCGTACAGGAGCTTCAGTGGGGATTTGCTCATGATCAGCATCTCTAGGATGTGAGGAAAGCAAAACTGGGCAGAGGGAGAAGGTGAAGTGCAATATAACTATAGAAAAGGCCTCAGCCCCCCTGGGCAGTGGGGAGGGGTTAAAGCCTTTAACCAAGGTCTTAACACTTCATTGATAACTTCTGCCCTAATTCTGACAGTCTAGGGTTATGATATGGTGAATGGCCCATGTCCTCTTCTGTAAAATAGAAACAATGGGCAAGGTGAGATTAGTGGTTCCAAAACTGATTTACCTCTCAGAATCATCTGAGATTGCTTATTAAAGACAATGATACCCTGGGTAACAGGTAGAGAGATTCTGAGGATTTAGGGGAGGAGAGATGGGAGGGAGGTTGATGTGCCTAGAATATTTATTTCTAACAAATGCCTTTGGTGAATGTGATACAGTCTTTCAAGTTAACATCCTAATATTCTCCAACTCCTGGTAATTTAATCTACAAAACATCACAGGCATATAAGAAAATAGAAACAGTATATAAGAAAATTGGAAATTCTGGTCAAGATGGTGGCATAGCCAGACATGGCTCACCTCTTTGCACAACCACAACAAAATTACAACTAAAATATAGAATGATATCACTCAGAACCTACAGAAATTGAGCTGAATGGAAGTCTGACAATTACAGAATTAGAGAAACCACATCCATCCAGACTGATAGGAGGAGCATAGACAAAGAAACAGGCTGGCCCCACATCCACGTGTGGTGGATAAAAATTCAAGAGGGATGTCTTGGGAGTGAGGAGTCCCAGCCCCATACCATGCCCCCCAGCCCTGGGTTCCAGTGCCAGGAAGGTAAGTCCTAACAACTTCTAGCTGCAAAAACCAGTGGGGATTGAGTCGGTGAAAGAAGCTTCTGGAGCCTCAAGCAGTTCTTAAAGAACCTACACACAGGCTCACCTACTTGGACTCACTCCCTCTGAGCTCTGGACCAGGAAGGAGGCTTGAGGAGTACCAGTGGCAAGCAGGGGCAGGCTGAGGTGTCAGGCATCAAGGTGAGCTGAGGCCATTGTCTCTTTTATGGGCCCTCCCCCCAACAGAGTCAGCAGACTGCTGCCATATCTAAGATTCCAACAACCTGACTAACTGTTTGACCCACCTTGGAGATCCCCAGAGACTCCACTCCATCCAAAAAGTGGTTTGGTGGAAGTGTGTCCTTTGAGCTTTCTTTTTTCTGGGAAACTCCTTATTTCATCTTCCATTTTAACTGAGATCCTTTCTGGATAGAGCAGTCTCGGTTAAAGGCCTTTGGTTTTCATTACTTGGAATATTTCTTGCCATTGTCTTCTGGCTTTTAGCATTTCCATTGAGAAGTCAGTGCTGCTAGCCTTATCGGGGCACCCTTGTATCTTACTTCCTGTTTCTCCCTTGCTGCCTTTAAAATTCTCTCTTTGTCTTAGAGTTTCACCATTTTAATTATGATGTGTCTTGGTCTGGGCCTCTTTGGGTTTCTCTTCATGAGAACCCCCTGAGTTTCCTGGATTTGTGTGACTTTTTCTCTCATTAAATTAGAGAAGTTTTACATTCTTACATTTTCAAACAGGTTTTCTATTCCTTGCTCTTCTCCTTCTGATATCCCTATTATATGGATACTATGTTACATTGTCCTGCAGTTCCCTTAACACCTCTGCATTCTTTCTTAGTCTTTTTTCCTTTTCTTGATCTTTCTGGGAGTTTTTTTCTACCTCTTTCTCCAGCTTGGTGATTTGACTCTCTGCTTCATCTAGCCTGCTTTTGATTCCTTCTACTGTATTCTTCAATTCAGAAATGATATTCTTCATTTTCTCTTGGCTCTTGTTAATAGTTTCAATTTCCTTTTTTATGTTGATATAGTTTGCTGTGAATTCATTGTAGTTTCCCTGTAGTTTTTAGTAGTTGTCAGTGAGCTCATTGAGCTTCTTTATAACTAGTGCTTTGACTTCAATATTTGATTGTTGACTTGCCTCTATTTCATTTAGCATTCTTTCTGAGGCTTCCTCCTTTCCTTTCATTTGTGGTTTGTTTTTGTTTTTCCATTGTTTGTGAGACTCTTCTTGTTGGCCTCTGCTTCTTAAATTGATCTGTTCTGACTCTTTGAACTTATGGTGTGAACCTCTACAGTAGGAGTCCTATGAGATTCAGTGGTTCTGTCTCCTTGATCTCCTGAACTTGCTCCCCTTAGGATGTGGCTCATTTATGGTGGCTCTCTGGATGTAATTAGGTTTTGATTTTTGTTGCATTTTTCTTTGGTGGGTCCTTTCCTCCAGCTGGTTCACTGAAGGTCATCCCTCCCACCATTCATACACACACACACACACACACACAAGTATATGTATATATACATGTATATGTATATGTGTCTGTTGTGCAGGTGTGGCCAGATTGTGCTGAAACTGGTTCCTCCATCTGTCCAAGGCTTTGAGGGCCCTGGTAGGAGGTTATTGTGGCTTCCCCTTATTCCTCCACCATTTTCCTTTGTTATCTGTTGGTGGTCTCTTTGTTGGTGGGTTCTTTCTTCCAGCAGGTATATTGGTGTTCACAGCTCCCACCTACTCTTGTGTGTGATCAGTTGCAAGGAGAAGGCAAAATGGATTATGACAGTGGGAGACTATTCTATGGTATGTAAAGTATCAAACCATAGAGAAGAGATAGGAGATCCTTTGGATAAGTATAGCATTAACCATGATATTTCACCCAGCCAGCTACTTTTTGTAAAAGGTGGGAAACAGATAAGACTCTTGTTAGATAAGGTAATGATTGTGAGCTGAATCCAGAAACAGAGCGCTTGTGGGAAGATAGACTATGAGATATAATGAGAGTAAAGGATAGAAAATAGGCATATTGTGTGAGACAATAGAGTTAACCACAATAGTGATAAAGCTCCAGAAGATAGTAAAATGGGCTAAGATCAGGGAGGGTTGCTGTGTAGTATTTACAATTATATGGAACAACAATTATTTACAATACTATTGGAACAACAGTAATGTGGTGAGAATGATATGGTCTGAATTACAAGAATAGGAAGATCATGACCTAGGGTAGCAACACAAGTAAAGTGAAAGAAGGAAAATTAAAATACACTATGAAAGAGAGAACAAGGAAAACCAGTCAGATATTCAATTAAACAAACAAATAAAACAAAGAAAACTAAACAGAAAGAAGAGAAATGAAAAAAATACTAAGAAAATAAAAGAAGTAAAAATAATAAATAATAATAATAATACAAATAAACAACATGCAAGTTCTCTAGAATAGCAAAGTGAAATTTATCTCAGTTTCTCAGTTGTTGGGGTTAGCTTTGTGTTCCCTCTTTGGGTCTGTCTCTGGACCTTTCACAACTGCAGGTCTTACTGTGTCATTTGTGGAGAGGAGAGCCTCCTGCTGACTTTAAACTTGCCAAGCGAGTTCTGCTGGTCTTCCTAGATGTCTCAGGCTGAGGGGGGTTGGGCTTCACTTTTCTCCCTTCCTATGGTTTTACAAGGATGAGGATCAGGTCTGGGCCACAATCTTCACAATTCCCAGCCTTCAGGCCATGCCTGCTGTGTGCTGCTGGGACCCTACTGCCCCTCTGCACTAGGCCGGCACCTTAATTCCACCAATTGTGCCATCCTTGAGGTGCACTAATTAGAGGAAAATTACACATCAGTGTCTTCCTCATTGCTATCCTAGGTGCTGGGCACTCTTAAAGTCTCTTTAGGGTAGTTCATCTCCCCACTGTATTAAGTCTTTCTGGGGACTGCTAACTCCCTGAGCCCTGCTACTCTCATCTGCAGGGGTCTCCTCCTCCTTCCTCTTAATGAGCTAGCCTAGAAGCTGCAGGGCTGCAGTGTGGAAAGCAGTGGGGGCCCACTGTCTGCGGCAGGGGCAACTGCTGTATGAGAGTTCCTTAAACAGTGACTGAGAGTCTTTTTGAATAAAATCCTCCTGTTTAAGGAGGATTAACTAGCCACTCTTAACTAGCACATGGCTTCTCACACAGCTCAACTTTCTAACCAGACTGGAGACTATCCATTTCAGGATCTGTTATGGCCCAACTCTCCTCCCTTCTCTAGGTGTCACCCATCTCCCCAATTTCTCTGGTAATGACCAAGCCGGAGTCCACAGTCCCAGCAGGTGAACACCTCCCCTGTGCATCTCCCACTTCATCTTTATTTCCCTCATTGACTTTAAGCATCCAGGTTCATCCAAGTGCCACTCTGTCCTCCCAGTTTGGCAGAAGAGAGAGCTGTTGATTTGGATCTTGTCTAAGGATCCAGTGGCAGACAAAAGGCCAGGAGCCATGGCAGCCCTAGTCCCCACACTGGTCCCAGGGACTTTACCGTCCCAAAGCAATCTCCTTATCATCTGTTTTTCAGTGACCTCTACAGTTTTGGCCTCCAACCTTCATATATGCTGGGATTCCATTGGCTGTTCACTCTGTTCCAACAATTTTCATTTTCACCAGTAACTTTATTGATTTGGATATGTTGAGTAGTTCATCTATCCTCTGAGTGATATAATATTGATTGTTCTCAATTAATGTCTCAGTTTGATTGCTATCAACTTCAACTGGTCTACCCAACCCTGGAGCATTGTCCAGTGAGAAATCTCCAGCATAAAATTTTACAACTCACTTTTAACATGTTCGGTCAGTCACAGCACCTTCTCCATATACTGTACATTTTTTTTTTTTTGCATTTCAGTCGCATTTTTACCTTTCTTGAAACAATAAAGCATAATATGCTAAAAATGTGTATTTTCTTCAATCTTCAATATTAAAATGACTGCACAAAAATTTACCAATTTTGATAAGATTTTTATTTTTTTCTTTTTTCAGATGCTTTATTCATTTTTTATATTATAATGAATTTTTTTGCTGATGTTCAAGCACAGTTTTCTCCATTTTCCTCCCCCACTCCCTTCGCCCCACCCATCCCTACTTCCCCCCTTCAATTTTACCTCCCTTTGGCTTTGTCCATGTGTCCTTTAAACATTTTCCTTGACTACCCTTTAAATGAACGCTGATATGACAACTGTCACAATACAATCTAACAGAATTGTTTTGAATGAAGTTAAAGACAGCACTACTAGAGCCATCATATGGAAAAATAAACAAACTTTTTGGCCAACTTAATAGATACAGAGAACATTTTGACAGTTGTCAGATGGGAGGGGTTGGGAGAGGGTGAAAAAGGGGAAGGGATTTAGAAGTAAAAACTGGTAGTTACAGAATAGTCATGAGAATATAAAGTACAACATAGAGGATATAGTCAATAATATTGTAATAACTATATATTGTGTCAGACAGGTACTAGATGTATTTGGATGATCACTTCCTAAGTTATATAAATTTCTAATCATTGGGTTGTATACCTGAAACTAGTGTAATATTGTATACCTACTGTAATTTCAAAATAAAAAAATAATGTTAATAATAAATAAATATTTGTTGACAAAAAAGAACTTCAAAATTTATACTCTGTGGTGTAAAAAACATATTACAGATAGAAATTAAAGCAGACCTTAAAAAATGGACAGGAGTTCCATGTTTATATATTGAAGGCCTCATATTGTTAAGATGACAAATTGATCTGTATTTTTAATGCAACCTCCATCAAAATCCTGACTGGACTCTTTTTAGAAATTGATGAGATGATTATAAAATTTATATGCAAATTCAGGGGGCCTCAAATAGTCAAAACAATGTTAAAAAACAAAAAGTTGCAGGACTCACACTTTCTAATTTCAAAACTTACTATAAAATTGCAATAGTCAAAACAGTATAGTGAGGGTATAAGCACAGACATTGGATAAATGAAATATAATTGAGAGTCCAGAATAAACCTCACATTTACCTTTATAGTTAATTGACTTTCAATAAGTGTGCTAGGGTAATTTAATGGGGAAAGAACAGTCTTTTCAACAAATGGTTCTAGGAAAAGTAATATTCACAGGCAAAATAATTAAGTTGGACCTACCTCATACCATGTATAAAAATTAACTCAAAATGATCAAAAACTAAGTGATAAAAGCTAATACCATAAGAATCTTAGAATAAAACTATACTTAAATCTCAGAGACCTTGGACTAGGCAATAATTTCTTGGATATAGCACAAAAAGTATAACAGCAAATGAAAGAAACAAATTTGATTTTATAAAAATGAAAACTTTGACATATAAATAACACTATCAAAAATGAAAAGACTTTGTAAATTACATGATTGTCTAACCACTATTGAAACAATACAAAATAATATTGAAAGAAAACTGTAATTGACATATAAAAATAAAAATTGCAAAAAATAAAAAATGACATAGAATTGGAGAAAAAATTGCAAATTGTGGACTGATAAGGAACTTATATCTAGAATATATAAATAACTCTCACAACTCAACAGTAAAAAGGACATAATCTTACTGAAAAATGAACAAAGGATCTGAATAAGTATTACTCTAAAGAAGGTAAACCAGTGGCCCATAAGCACTTGAAAAGATGTTCAACAATATTAGTCATCAGGGAAATGGAAATCAAAACCACATTGAGACACCAGCTCACATTCACCAAGATGGCTGTAATCAAAGACAAGTGTACAATAGCAAGTATACAATACAATAACAAGTATTGGTAAAGATGTGGAGAAATTGGCAGCCACTTTGGAAAATAATCTGTCAACTCCTCAAAAAATTCAACAGCATGACCATATTACCTAGCAATTCAATTCTTAGGTATATAGCTCCAAAACATGATATCATATGTCCATATAAAAAGTTGTCCATACATGTTCATAGCATTATGCACAACAGTCAGAAAGTGGAAACAACCTAAATGTTCATGAACAGATGAATGGGTGAATAAAATGTGGTACTTCCATACAATGAACTGCTATTCAGTAGTACAAAAGGAAGTACTGACACCAAAGCATGAATAAATCTAAATGAAATTGACCAGTCACAGAAGACTAAATATCATATCACTCCCTTTGTATGAAATGCTCAGAATAGGTGCATCTTTTGAGACAGAATGTAGGCTAGTTGTCACCTAAAGGTGGAGGAGATAAAGGGACTGGAATGAAGGATGATGGCTACAGGGTATGAGGTATCTTTTGGGGGTGATGAAAGTGTTCTTAGATTTATTGTGGTGCTGGGTACACAATGCTGTGAATACATTAAAGTTATTGAATTGTGTGATATGTGAATTATATATCTATAAAGATACTATTTAAAAATAATTTTATGGGTAGGGAGACAAGATAAGAAAATTGGTTAAATGATAGCGTTAAATTCCTGAGCCCCATAATGCACTAAGGTAGATTTCTCCTATCTTCTTATGAAATTAAAAAAATCAGTGTTGAAAATAGAAAAATGTGTAAAAGAGATAAACTGGGTCTTACTATTCTTCAGTTATAACAGGAAACCAACAGTACCAAAAGAAAAGATCATCTACATGTTCTCTACATGAAAAAAATGCCTATTTTTTTGGTCATTGTTAACTTTTACATGATGCCAATATACTCTGGTCAAAATGCAGTTTATACAAAAATTGTTTCAATATGTTAGAGAAGAATATTACTAAAATTTTTACTAATGCAATAAGCTTTTAAAATAAAATCCTCATTTTTAAAAAATGAGGTTAAGAAAAACAGAGCTAATTAAATATCTACACAGGAATCCCATTTCCAGGAAAAATAACGCACACTAATTTGTTTCCTTATGTTTCCTACTCTTTAATGCAATTTCAAATCTAATTTTGTCATTTCTACTTCTCTGAAAACAGCTAATGGTGGTCCTCTGTTGACAGCTGAACTGAGCCCTAGCTTTGTGCAGGTATAACACCCTATAAATTCTCCCTCTCTGGGTTCTGTATTGGAGAAAAGCTTGAATAGGAATACAGGAAAGTGGATCAGGACCCACTAATTTTAAATATTTAATTAATTCAAATAATTGTACTAACATTCATCCATAACACTCAATAAATATTACAGTGAATTAATTATGTTTCATAAGAAAGAATATGTAGGGAAATCTAGTAAAAGACCTTGCTGATGTTAAATATACCTATCAATCATCTCCAATTCAATGTATTTGTCAAAGAAGTGAGAAGAACAGTTGGACATTATTCTTTCCTAGTGAACACTTCAGCAACTTTTCTTTTGCCTCCGTTTCCTTCTGGTCCTCACTTAGAATGTTTTGCTAATACCTGCCACACACATGCACAGTCCTGAACAAACCCTGACAGAGGCAGGAAGCCTTCCCTGCTGTCCTCCCACTAACACTGCCCAAATATTGTTTGCTGCCAAACAGACCTAATAGCTCCTCAGAGTTGAAGACAGAGTCAGTCCATGAGTCACTCACCCTATCTCTTGTCCATTCCCAATATTGGCTCAATAGAGAGTTGAGATTCTGCCCAAGCTTCCCTTTCCTGCTCCCCTGTACTACAACCAGTTCAACTACTCCTATCTGGTCCTTCCTCAGATACGAAACATGCAACCTCCCTAGCTCCTCCAAGGTCTCTTTGCCCCAGCACTGGATCCTGGTCTTTGTGCCCACAGCTCACTGCACAGAGCTCTTGGCAACAGCCATCTTGCCTGAATTCAGAATTGGACAGGGGTGTGGAATTTTCTCTGTTTTGCCCCATCTGTTGGTTTGGTCTTTTTTAAAAAATGACGACTTCATAAATTATGCTGAAGTTTGCTATACCCTCAGACCACCTTCCTTTCCTTGATGAACCCCAGTTTCACTTCAGTTTTACATTCTAAAAAGCTGGATGCTCTGTGGCCCTTGTTTCTTGTCTGTATTGTTCCAATATTCTTTTCTTTTTCTTATCTATCAAGATGGCTTGGTTATTCTACATTGGTGATGTAGCATAAAAGAATCTAAGCTTTGAGGTGAGCTAGAACTACATTATTCAAATTTTGAAGTCCATTTCTATATATCCTTAACATTTCCAAGACTCAGTTTTTGATCAGTAAAATTGGTGTCATAATTGTCTTCATATGTTAATGGGCATAGAAGGATCCAGTACAGTAAGTGACATATTTCAGGTACATGATGTATCATGATCTTCTTCATTCCTTTGGTGCAGGTTCCTTGCTAATTCCCAGTGTCCATGGCCATATCCTTACTACACCCGGCTTTACCTACCATACTAGATTTCCTGCCATTTACTTTGAAGAACAAATGATAAACTCCATTCTTCTCCCATCACTTACATCATCCAGTGGAAATGTTTAGCTCCAAATCATTAAGTCTCTGAACTTAACCAACAGACATGGAAGACTATTGATTTTTTTAAAACTTTTTATTTTGAAATAATTTTAGACTTTCATAATAGTTGCAAAAAATTAAGGAAGAGAATTTCCTTGATTATGCTATGTTGTACTGCAGGAGGAATTTTATTAATTTAATTAAGGCCCTAAACAGTTGGAGTTAATAAAAAGATAGATTATCCTGGGTGGGCCTAAACCAATGAAATGAGGCTCAAAGAACATTGCAGAAATGTGAAGTTGAAGAGATTCTGCTGGCCTTCAAGGAGAAAACTGTTCCATGGCATGGAACAGAGGGATGCATCAAAAGCTGAAAAGAACCCTTTGTCAGTCATCAGAAAGAGTCTTTAGTTCCCCAGCACAGGAACTGTGTTCTGCCAATGATATGGATGAAACTGAAAGAGAAACCTGAGCTCCAAATGAGAACACAACCTGTTCAAAACTTGGATTTTAACCCATGAGACTGAGCAGAAGACTCTGCCTGGACTTTAGACTCACAGAAACTGTGATAATAAATAGATGTTATTTCAAGCCATGAAGTTCGTGACGATTTGTTATGCAGCAATAGAAAACAAATACATATACTACATATACTACATTATAATTAAATATTTGCAGAAAGATACTTTGATATTATTTGAATGTCCTGTTCTTCCACAAACTTTTGTGCACTAATTTTGGCATTCATCACTGGATCTCATCTGCAAGCAACATGACAATGGTACTGTTCTAATAGATATTTCCTATTCCTTCATTTTCTTTATGTTCTTTGGCAATGAATTGCCTTTATTTATTTAAGACCATATGTGTTGCCATCCACAAAATGATATAATAATGTCAAACTGAGCTAGAAGGCAACTTCTGGGAAAATACTTTATCATATGTAGATATATATATATAAACTCATGCTTAGCCATTAGAAATAGCCAGATACATTTCCTGTCAATGCACATTCCTAATTAGTTCTGAAGATAAATGTCCCAGTGTACATTAAAAACTGCTTTCCTCCCCTGCTCCTTTTAGCTTCTTGTAAAGGACTAGAATCTTAATAAAGTTTAACTAAGCTATAGTTAGCTTCCAAAATCCAAAGTTAAAATCAAGAAGTCCAATCTACATTTCCTGACAGAATGATGCACTTCCCATTACTTACATTTCTTTCTTTCTTTGAGTATATTTAAGTCAATACAATTTAACTAATTTTCTATAAAGATAGGGGAGAAAGAGAGAGAGGAAATAAAAATAAATAATTTATCAATTTCAGAACTATTGACATTTGGGGACAAGTAATCCTTTGGGGGAAAGGAGCTGTTTTGTGCATTGTTTAGCAGCATTTGTGGATGTTTAGCAGTATTACTGGTCTCTGTCCCCTAAACACCAGTAACACCTCCCAGTTGTGACAACCAAAATTAAATTGTTTCTAGACATTGCCAAATGTCCTGGAGAGTGGGGAAAGTGCAAAATAGTCCTTGGTTGTGAACTACTGAGATATGTATATAGATAATTGACAGTGATGATTGATAGATAGATAGATAAATAGGTAGATGACAGATAATAGGTAGGTGATAGATAGATCATAGATGATAGATGCTAAATAGATAGATGATAGAAAGAATAGATAGGTAATTTCCTTAATTCTCTAGTTTGCCAACTTACAAATCCTCTAATTTGCAAATCATTTTGCATAATCCTGTCAAATTAGATCCTTACCAAAGGTACAAGTGTTCTACATTCATGAGATAATATGGAATCTGACCTCTGTAAAGCTTAATCAGGTATAATTTAAATTATGAGGAAAGAACAAAATTAAGAGCTGCTGAAAACAAAAAAGAAAAGAAAAGCAAATGAGTAATTAAGTTAAATAAAGATCCAATATATACAAAAGCAAAACATAAGAGTATTCTATAAACAAATAATCACTAATGTTAAATACAAACTGACATGGGTAACTTAGTAATTTTACTGCAAATCAATATTCTGAAATACAATTAAGAAAAATTTAAATGGAGGACAACACTATGACTCACTTTATGTAGTACATAAGGCCAGTGTTACCTGGAAAAAGCTCTGAACAGGAATTGAGGGGTCTGACCTGGAGCCCTGGATGCACCATTTATTGAAACACCTGAGCAAGCCACTTTTTCAGTGTTTTCAAATATATTGAAGGATTTGACTTAGTTAATTTATTTTTATATCTCTAAAATTCTATGATTCCATGTTAAAAGAAAAGCAGTTATACATAAGAATGTAGGAGGACTAGGTACTTTCCTCCCTTAATTCCAACCAAATTTCCTTAACTTATAACATTTTAAGATAATAACCAGAATTATTACAGAGAATATTATACCAGGATATATCATAGATAGCAAGAACACTGACAATTTTAGGAGCTTTATATAATTTCTGAAATACTTATGTTAATAACACATACCCATACAAATATGACTTTAAAAAAAGTTTTAAGTCTGCTCCTTATTTGACAATACTTTTTATGTAATTTAACATAGCAAACACAATTAGTTTCACATTTCAGTTTTTCCAAAATCCTTCTGAGAAATCTCAAAATGTGAGGTCAAGGAAACTTTATTGAGAATTTAATTTTGGAAAGTTCTCAAAAATGTCAAAAGATTTGAACACTTGATTAAATAAGATCACAGATCACTGTGAAACAATTACTCAGTTATACATTTTAATGAATTTGACAATAAAAGATTCCAAGGCTTATTTTATTATAGTCATCAGAAATAAAACAATGTTAGAGAACCCAGCCTCCTTATCCTCACCCAAAGACCAACAACTGGGCAATTATTCACAAACAAAATGGCTCTGGGAGAGGTCTAGAATGCACTGAGAACACTTTAGCAACATGGTAGAACAAGAAACCAGAGAATAATTGAACAAGAAGAGAATGGAGCGAGCTTTATTTTTCCTGCATTGTTCAATCCATAAGCCAGCATTGTTCAGCACACAGAAGAGCCTTTCAGACTGGAAAGAGTTCCCCTCACCAAGAAAGAAAGAGCTAGGTGAGTGACTGGCCCATGCTGCCTGCCCTGGCTGCCATCAATATGTGTGTAAAAAGAGCAGAAGAATCAGATAGATAATATACCAATTGAAATTATCCAATCAAAAGATAAACAAACAAACAAACTTTAAAAACCTTATAGGACTTATGGGATATTATCAAACAAAATAATGTATGCATCATTGGAGTACCATAAAGAGAAGAAAGAGAGAAAGGGGTAGAAAATTTATTGAAAGAAATAATGGCTTCCCAAACCTAGGGAGAGATTTGGATATCTGAGTTCAAGAAACTAGTAAATAACCACAAAATTTCAATCCAAAATAATCTTTTCTAAGATAAATTATGATAAAACTATCTAAAATCAAAAATGGGAGAATTTTAAAGGCAGCAACAGTAAAAAAAAATTCTCTTGTACAGAGGAAGCCCCTTAAAGCTATTAGCAGATTTCTCAGGAGAGAACTTGAAGGTTGAGAGAGAATTAGATAATATATTTAAGGGGTTGAAAGAAAGAAATGCCAACAAAGAATATCTTATCCAGTATTTTTCCATTACCCAGAAGTCATCCTTCGGAAGTGATGGCAAGATAGTTTTTTTAATAAACAAAAGCTCAGGGAATTGATCACCAATAGATCTGCCTTATAAACTATATTGAAATGAGTTCTTCAAACTAATATAAAAGAATGCAATTAGTAACATAAAAACATATGAAAATATATAACACACTGTTAAAGGTATAAGTTCAGGCAGATTCAAATACCCTAATACTGTAGTATATAATGTGTTAACTACTTAACTCTAGTATAAAGGTTAAAGCCAAGCTGTAGTTTCAACAACTTTTTAATGGATACACAATATAAACAAATGTAAATGGTGATACTAACCATAAAAGGGAGTAAAAGGATAGAGTTTTGTATATGATAAAACTTAAATTATCAACATAAAAATGGTTATACATATGATATCTTATGTAAACTTTATGGTAACCAAAAAGCAAAAGCTTATGGTAGATTCATAGAAAATAAAGAGAATGGATCTAAGCATAATATTATGAAAAATCACCAACTTATAAGGAATACAGCAAGATATCAAAAATAAGGAAACTACAGAACAGCCAGAAAAAAAAGACGATATTAGTGAGTATTTATGTAACAATGATAACTTTAAATGTAAATAGATTGGGACTTCCGGCCAAGATGGAAGCATAGGTAGACACACTGTGTCTCCTCGCATAACTAAAATAAGGACAACAAATATTTAGAAACAAACAAAAAAAAAACAACAATCAGTACTGACAGAAAATTGAACTGTACAGAAGTCTGACAACCAAGAGGTTAAAATAGACACATTCATCTAGACCAGTAAGAGGGGCAGAGTCAGGTGGCCAGGGGTCACAGCAAAAAAAAAAAAAAAAAAAAAAAGGCGGGGGTGTCGTTGTGTAGCAGCTACTCCCGTCTGTACATAGCAGCTAACTCCCACTTTTGGCTTCTGTGCACTAACTCCCGCTTTGGCTTCAGAACACCCAGCTTCCGATAAGGACTCCTCAAGGACACCTCAAGGCTAGAGTTATTTTTCGCATCAGCTTCTGTACCTCCTGCTTTTGCTATGTAGGATAGGGCATCTGGAGAGCAATGAAAGAGATGCTTAGCCAAGGTTCGGGGCTCAGAATTTGGAGACTGCCTCCTCTGGGCCCGCGCGCGTAAATAAAGTCTCGTATTTTGCCATCTCCACCACATGTGAGTTCTTTCTCCCGCAACAGTTGGCGAACCCTGAGTGCGAAAAGCAGCAGTTGCTGGTCCCTGGGTGTATAAGGCTGCAGCAGGCAGACCCAGCAAGGCAGCGGATTGTGAAATAAGGCACAGCACACAAGGCGGCTGGCTGACCGGGTGATCCCACATTTGTGCACAGATAAACCAGGCCAAACTGGGGAGTGAGACAGACCTCGCAACCCAGGACTCCAGTGCAGGGAAAGAAAGCCTTAAAACACCAATTGAAAACACCTGTTGGGGATGAGGTGTCAGGAGAGACTCCCAGCCTCACAGGAGAGTTTGTTGGAGAGACCCACAGGCTCCTAGAATGTACACAAGCCCACCCACCTGGGAATCAGCACCAGAAAAGCCCAGTTTGCTTGGAGGAAGCTACGGAAGTGACTGAAATCTGGCAGAGAGTGGAGCAAGTGCCATTGTTCCCTCTCTGAACTCCCACCCCCCACATAGCATCACAACCCAGCAACTGGGTTGACCCACCTTGGTGAACACCTAAGGCTCTGTCCCTCATACATACCAGGCATGTCAAGACAAAAAAAAAAAAAAAAAAATGGCCCAAATGGAAGAACAGATCAAAGCTCCAAAACAAATACAATGAAGCACTGAAGAGATACCCAACCTATCAGATGCACAGTTCAAAGTACTAGTAATCAGGATGCTCACAGAATTTGTTGAATTTGGTCACAAATTAGATGAACAAATGAAGGCTATGCTAGGTGAAATAAAGGAAAATATACAGGGAACCAATAGTGATGGCAAGGAACTGGGACTCAAATCAATGGAGTGGACCAGAAGGAAGAAAGAAACATCCAATCAGAAAAGAATGAAGAAACAAGAATTCAGGAAAATGAAGAGAGGCTTAGGAACCTCCAGGACATCTTTAAACATTCCAACATCTGAATTATAGGGGTACCAGAAGGAGAAGAGGAAGAGCAACAAGTGGAAAACTTATTTGAACAAATAATAAAGGAGAACTTCCCCAATATGGCAAAGGAAATAGACTTCCAGGAAGTTCAGAGAGTCCCAAAGAAGTTGGACCCAAGGAGGACCACACCAAGGCACATCTTAATTACATTAGCCAAGATTAAAATGAAGGAGAGAATTCTACAAGCAGCAAGGGATGGGGGACAGTCACCTACAAAGGAGTTCCCATCAGACTGTCAGCTGATTTCTCAAAAGAGACCTTACAGGCAAGAAGGGGCTGGAAAGAAGTATTCCAAGCCATGAAAGGCAAGGACCTACATCCAAGATTGCTCTATCCAGCAAAGCTTTCATTTAGAATGGAAGGGCAGATAAAGTGCTTCTCAGATAAGTTAAGTTAAAGGAGTTCATCATCACCAAGGCCTTATTATATGAAATGTTAAAGGGACTTATCTAAGAAAAAGAAGATAAAAAACATATACAGTAAAATGACAGCAAACTCACAATTATTAACAACCCCACCTAAAACAAAAACAAAAACAAAAAAAAACTAAGCAAATAATTAGAACAGGAACAGAATCACAGAAATGGAGATCACATTGGAGGGTTAGCAACAGGGGTGCAGGAGAAGGAGAGAGGGGGAAGAGTTACAGAGAATAAGTAGCATAGATGGTAGGTAGAAAATAGGGGGAAGGAAAGAATAGTAGGGGAAATGTAAAAGCTAAAAAACTTATAAGTATGACACATGGACATGAACTAAAGGGGGGAATGTGGGAGGGAGGGGGTGTGCAGTGTGGAGGGGAATGAAGGGGGGAAATGGGGCAACTGTAATAGCATAATCAATAAAATATATTAAAAATAAATAAATGTAAATAGATTGAATTCTCAAATCAAAAGGCTTTGCATGGGTGGATGAGTAACATATAAGTCCCAACAATAAACTGCCTATTAAAAACTCACTCAGTTTTAAATACACACATAGGCTCCAAATAAAAAGATGGTAAAAAATATTACATGTGAATGGAAAACAAAGAGATGACAGATAGCTATACAAGTTCTGTCTAGACAGTTTACAGCCATGTAATATGACAAATAGAGATATTTATTGAAGATATGAGATTCAAGAAACATTGTACATAGGACAATGATCCTTCAGTCCCTTTCAAAGTAGTCATCTTGGGACCTCATACATTTCTCCCAATCACCATTGGCTGTCCCATCATATTTTCCTGAATCTCATCGATGGTCTGAAATCTCTTCCTTTTCAAAGGTGATGTTAGTTTGGGAAAAAGCCAGAAGTCACAGGGCATCAAATCTTGGCTGTAAAAGGGCTGAAACACCTGAGTGATTTGATGTCTTGCCAAAAAAACCTCTGCACAAGATGCAATGCATCAGCAGACGCATTGCCATGAGGAAGCTGCCAATCACCCGTTGTCCATAGCTGTGGCCTTCTGAATCATCCAAATAGTTTCCACAGAGTAATGTTTAAGCTTAATGCAAAATCTGATGCAGATTCATTGCTCTACTCATTTTGAATGTGATAGCCACACAGTATATATGGTCACTCAACAGTGTTACCACCCCCACTGATTAGTACTGTGAAGTCGTCATTGTTCACACATGCACATTCCATTCCACTCTCTTTGGCTACCAGGTTACATTAATGTTGCACAAACCATTCTTGTTATATTAACAATGGCTGGACTTTTTCCAGATAGACCTAGTACTTATATGACACAAAATAGACATTAAGCCAAAAATGATAACAAGAGGCAAAGATGATCATATTTTTAATAATAAGGCAGTCAGTTAATCAAGAAGATATTACAATTATAAATACATATACACTCAACATTGGAGCATCTAAATATATTAAATAGATGCTAACTTATATGAAGGCAGAAATAGACAGTAATACCATAATAGTAAGGGACTTCAATGCTTTCAACAATGAATAAATCATCCAGACAGAATCATTGAGAAAACAATGCACTTGAAGCTCTAGTCAAGATGTCAGCATAGGAAAATGCAATACATATAAAAATTACAACAAAACTGCAGAACAACTATTTTTCAGAAATATCTGAAATCTAGCCAAACCAGAGGGTCTAAGACACTAAAGTAGCTGGTTTTACGATGACATGTGGTGGTTAAAAATCAGAAGGAATATCTCGGCTGCACTATAGAGTTCCCCCTGAGGAACTATGGATCCCAGCCCCACACAAGACACCCCAGCCCAATGTTCTCATGACAGGAAGAGAAGTTCCCATAATTTCTGGCTTTAAAAACTAGCAGGGATTGTTGCTGAGAAGGATGAAGTCTTCTGGAGTCACAGGCATTTCTCTTAAAGAGCCTGTGTACAGACTTAATTAAAGTCATTCTAAGCTCTAGGGCAGTAGATCAAAAGTCACCAGGGATACATGAGGAGGAAATCAGTTATCAAGCTACAGACAAGGGCTGAAGGGGCAGCTTTCTCCCGGACAGAAGTGCTGACAGAGGCCATTGATCCTTTTCTGGGCCTTCTTCCCTAAAAGAGTTGACAGACAGAAGACATATCTGAGTCCTCATCAGCATGGCTAAACTGTTGGCCTGGCCCTGGTGATTCCCTTAGGCACTGACCCACCAAGGTTTCAGGCACACCCAAGTCATTTCCAGTGGCTTTTCCATACAAATGCTCTGTCTTGGCCCATGCTGCAGAATTTCCTAAAATTTCTCAAAGGTTCACAAACCCCAAACAAGCAATATGTGGTCTCCTGTGCCCTGTACCTCTTGCTAAGTGGTCCCAGGCCCAACACTAATGGCAGCCAGCCTCAGTTCATAGCTTCATCTCTCCGAGGTACCTCCCTGCACAAGTAGCAGCCACCTGCAAATCACTCTAGTTCATGCCAAATGGTCCAGTCAGACAAAGGTGGTGGATGATCTTTACCTGCACCTCCTGGGAATCTCTAGAGCCAACACATCCACTGGTCAGTTTCAGATGATGCTGGGGCATCACTCAACCACCTTCATGAACAAAACACTCAAGGAGTAGACTCAGTGGGCACCAAACTACTACTAAAAAGAGTCCTGCTCTGTGGGGTGGTCCTCTGCACAGCAGCTCCTCCGCTGTAGTCTTAGCCAGTACTTGCAGCATAAATGTCTGGGGATAAATCTCTCCCATTGACATGTCAACAGCATTCAAGACTCAAATACTGCAGGAGTCATAAAAGGAGCATGCAGCTAAGGTGCTTGAGAAGTCTGTGCCAGTGGACCCTACAGACTTACTACATAAGGCCACTCTACCAAGACTGAGAAATGTAGTAGCCCTACCTAATACATAGGAACAAATCACAGGGAGGCAGCCAAAATAAGGAGATGAAGAAACATGTCCCAAATGAAAACAAAGAACAAAACTCCAGAAAAAGAACTAAACAAAATGGAGACAAAAAATCTACTAAGATGCAGAGTTTAAAACACTGGTTATAAGAATGGTCAAGCGGCTTAGAAGAAGAGTAGATGAACTTAGCATGAACTTGAACAAACAGATAGGAAACATAAAAAGGAACCAGTCAGAAATGAAGAATACATGGACTTCTGGCCAAGACCGAGGCATAAGTAGATATACTTTGCCTCTTTACACAACCAAATTAAAAACAAAAAATCAGTCAGAACTGCCAGAAAATCTAACTCTATGGAAGTCTGACAACCAAGGAGTTAAAGAAGAAACATTCATCCAGACAGGCAGGAAGGGCAGAGATAGGCAGCCAGGGCCAAGAGGACATGCAGCAAGGTGGCTGTTTGAGGACCAGGTGGATGAGACAGTGGTTGGTGATCTGACATTTGCATGCAAAAAAACTGTGAGGAACAACTGGGGAGTGAGACAGGCTGAGCAACCCAGTGTTCCAGCATGGGAAAAGAAAGCCTCAAAATCATTGGCTGTAAAAAACCTCTGGGGGTTGCTATGGCAGGAGAAACTCCCAGCATCACAGGAAAAGAGACTGTCATGATCTTAGAATGTACACAAACCTAGCCACCCAAGAATCAGCACCATAAGAGCCCAATTTGTTTGTGGGTAGTGGGGGAAATGACTGAAAGCAGGCCAAGAGCTGAGCAAGTGGCATTGTTCCCTCTCTGACCCCTCCCCCACATATAGTGCCACAATGCAGCAACATGGGTTGCCTTGCCCTGGTGAATACCTAAGGCTCCACCCCTTACAACATAACAGGTATGCTGAGACAAATACACACACACACACACACACACACACACACACACACACACCCCAAATGAAAAAACAGATCAAAACTCCAAAAATAGAACTAAGCAATGAAGAGATACCCAACCTATCAGATGCAGAGTTCAAAATACTGGTAATCAGGATGCTCACAGAAATGGTTGATTATTGTAGCAAAATAGAGGAAAAAGTGAAGGCTATGCAAAATGAAATAAAGAAAAATACAAAAGGAACCAACAGGGAAGAGAAGGAAACCAGGATTAAATCAATGCTTTGGAGCAGAAGGAAGAAATAAACATTCAATCAGAACAGAATGAAGAAACAAGAATTCAAATAAAAAAAAAGAGGAGGCTTAGGAACCTGCAGGACAACTTCAAATGTTCCAACATCTGAATCATAGGGGTGCCAGAGGGAGAAGAGGAAGAGCAAGAAATTGAAAACTTATTTGAAAAATTAAGAAGGAGAACTTCCACAATGTGGCAAAGGAAATGGACTTACAGGAAGTCCAGGAAGCTCATAGAGTCCCAAAGAAGTTGGACCCAAGGAAGCACACACCAAGACACATCATAACTACATTGATCAAGATTAACGATAAAGAGAGAATCTTAAAAGCAGCAAGAGAAAATAAGTCAGTTACCAGAAAGGAGTTCCCATAAGACTATCAGCTGATTTCTCAAAAGAAATCTTGCAGGCAAGAAAGGGCTGGAAAAAACTATTCAAAGTCATGAAAGGCAAGGAAATACACCCATGATTACCCTATCCAGCAAAGCTATCATTAGAATGAAGGGCAGATAAAGTGCTTCCCAGATAAGGTCAAGTTAAAGGAGTTCATCAACACCAAGCTCTTATTATTATATGAAATGTTAAAGGGATTTATCTAAGAAAAAGAAGATGATCTAAACTATGAATAGTAAAATGAAAACAAACTCACAACTATCAACAACTGAGTGTAAAGAAATAAAATACAAACAAACTAAGCAAACAATTAGAACAGGAACAGGTGGTAGGGGAGTGCAGAGTGGAGGGGAGAAAAGAGAAAAAAATGGGACAACTGTAATAGCATAATCAATAAAATATACTTAAAAAATAAAGAGGTTAGGGAGACATGACAGCTAAATAAAATGAAGAATACACTAACTAAATGAAGAATACATTACAGGGGATCAACAGTACTGTAAAGGAAACAGAAGATCAAATCAGTGATTTTGTAGACAAGGAAGCAGAAAACAATCAGAACAACAACAACAAATGAGGATACTATAAGGAGACACTGGGACAACTTAAAGCATACCATATTTGCATTATGGGGGTACCATAGGGAGAAGACAGAGAGCAAAGAATTGAAAAAAACTATGTGAAAAAATAATGATGAAAAACTGTTCTTACCTGGTAAAGAAAATAGATATAAACAAGATGAACAGAAAGAGGCCCACCCCTAGTTACATCATAATTAAAATGCCAAAGATTAAAGACAAAGAGAGAATCCTAAAAATAGCAAGAGAAAACTTAGTTACCTACAAGGAAGCTCCCATAAGACTGTCCACTGATATCTCAACAGAAACTTTTCATGTCAGCAGAGATTGACATGAAATAGTCCAAGTGATGAAAAGCAATGACCTACAACCAAAAGTGTTCTACCCAGAAAAGCTGTCATTTAGAGTCAAAGGACAGATAAAGAGCTTCATACACAAGAAAAACCTAAAGGAGTCCATCACCCCAAAACTAGTAATACAAGAAATGATAAGCCTTTTCTTTAAGAAGAAGAATTAAAAAAAGATAAAAATATAAATAATAAAATGGCAATAAAAATAATTACTTTAAATGTAAATGTATTAAATGTTTCAATCAAAAGAGATGGTGGCTGAATCGATAAGAAAATGAGACATTTACGTATGCTGTCTATAAAAAATTCACTTCATATAAAAAAATACACACAGACTGAAAGTAAAGGGATGGAAAAGGTGTTTCATGAAAATGGAAACAAAAAGAAAAAGCTTGGGTACAAATACTTATATCAGACAAAATATACTTTAAAACAGAGGCTATCAAAGAGAAAAAGAAGGACCCACTTCTGGGAATTTATTCAAAGAAATTCAAAACACCAAATCAAAAAGACATATGCACCCACATGTCCATGCAACATTACTTTAAATAATCAAGATGTGGGTGCAACTTGAGTGATCATCAACAGATGAATGGATAAAAAATAATGGTTGTATATACACAACAAAATATGACTCTGCCATAAAAAAACACACAAAAAGCCTGAAATCTGTCCATGTGCAACATCTGCACCTAGAGGGTGTTATGCTGTGTGAAATAAGTCAAGCAGAGAAAGACAAATACCATATGGTTTCACTATAAACAATCATCTATAAACAAACTGGATAGCCTAGAGGAAATTAATAAATTCCTAGAAACATACAATTTATCAAGACTGAACCATGAGGAGATAGCAAAATCTAAATAGACCCATAACGGGTAAGGATATGGGAAGGGGAGTGAGGCTGGTTGGAAATGGGCAAGGGGTGAAAAATAGAAACACCTGTAATATTGTCAACAGTAAAAATAAATTGAGAAGAAAAATAAGAAACAAAAAATCCACCTATCAAAGAAAACCTCAGAATCAGATGGTTTCACTGAAGAACTATTAATAAGAATGTGAATAATTAATGTCTGTACTTCTCAAATGCTTCCAAAAAATTGAAAAGGAGGGAACACTCCTAAACTCATTTTACAAGGTCTAATACTCAAGCCAGATAAGGACACTACCAGACCTTAAGTTTTATTTAACATGCATAATGAGGCTTCACAGAAAAGAAGTGAAAACCCGGACAGATGATTATACCCAGGAGTTTATATTCTATTTTATTAAAGCACAACAAATTGTGAAGTATCTAGTAAAGAAAATATAGGTTAGGCTTTGAGGACATTAAATGGTGGGAAGGTAAATATATGACAAAAAATAATGAGATGTGTTATTTTAATAAGGTTGGTTTGTGCAGACTCAAGTGAGAAGAGTCACTTATATTGCCATCTGTAGTGATAAGAGTCAACTTAGTTGATTAAGAGTTATTCTCCTCTTCTTAGTACAGAAGAGGGAAGGGGGACACTTCACAAAAGGAATTTTATTCCCCACTTTCAGGCAAGTAGAAAGAGAGTAGAGAACTCTTTTTTGCATCTGTTGTTTCTCAATTGCTATCAGCTCAAAATAACCTTCATGCCAAAGTGGCATAAATTGGGGTAACATATTCTGATCCCCTTCATGATTTACAGAGGCTGGCTTCCTGGGTTGTTTATTGTACATAAAAGGTTGGTTTTCTGGGTAGATTATTGCAGGTTGAATCAAAGTTCTATTTTTATATACAGTACTTTTAGTTATTGTCACAATACTTAGAAGTAATATAGGAGCAACAGTGTTAATAATCACCGGTGGCTTAATGTCCTCAATACTATTTTGCCTAGCAAACTCAGATTATGAAGGAATTAACAGCTGAACTATAATCCTCACTCAAGGGCCACAAACTATCCTCCCCTTTATAGTAGCTTGATGACTTCCAGTAAGGCTTACTAATCTAGCTCTCCCCTGCATTATTAACCTAATTGGAGAATCCTTTATAGTCATATCAATATTCCCCTGATCTAACTTGCCTATTATCCTCATGAAATTTAATATTCTTATTACAGCCCTGTACTTGAGCCATTGCCTGTTTGTACACTCAGTCTCTCACCATCTTCTGCGTTGTGATAACTGAGAACTTGATAATGAGGTAAAGAAGAACTTTTAATTGTTTGATATGGTCTCTTCTTACAAAATAAAAGATGAAAAGCTATTAAGATAATTATAAAATTTTAAAAATTCAATAATTATTTCAATTTAACTGTAAATTTTAGTTTAAAGAAGTGTAGAGAATAATTAACTTCCAAACCCTACCCCATGTTTTAGTGAAGCGTATTTTGGTTGAATTATTGGCCAATCAGAATTCTGGAGATCCAAAACCACTCACAATTGACTTCCCCAGCATGTCAGTTGAAAAGATCAAAAAATTAAGTGACATTATCATTGCTTCACAAGTACCATAAAATGTATACTATTTGATATATTAATGAGTGCAAAATTGTATTCGTGTGTGATAATAAAAGATAATAAGAACATCTAGAAGTTACTTTGAATTTAAAAAATAAGATACCACTTCAGAACAATGACTTGATATGATTTTATTTTAACTTTTTTATTGCTTTTGTGGTAAATATATTATTTGTAAGAACAATGTACTAATATATGCAGCTGAGGGGGAACAGAATACTCCACCTCAGAACACACAACTTTGGCATGTGGATTATTTTGAATACAAGATAATCAGGGCCCAGCAGACTCAGGAAGAGGTTTTCACCTCCCTCTCATCTGCCAAAACAATTTAGATAGGAAGCCTCTAACAAGAAGCAAGCTATTACCAAAGATAACTTTCTGTATCAGAAAGATTTATCTGCATAACCTGGAAAACGTTTGTTTACCAAACACCTGCTCATCTCACCTTCTTGTGAATTAGCTCCTCCCCTTCCAAGTCCCAGGCCCCTTCTCCTTAGCCCAGTAAACCTCAATTACATGAGCACCAGGGAGTCATATTTTTTACTAGTTCCCATCTATATGAAATTTGTTTTTCTCCTGTTAATCTATTTTGTGTCAATTTAATTGTTAGACCAGCAAACACACACACACACACACAAACACACAAGAAGAAGGGAAATGTATTTCCCTGAGAAGAAGGGAAAAGTATTTAATTCCTATATATAGCAAAAGATATTTAGAAGGTAAGCTAAAATTTGTGTTGTATACGATTAGGCATTTTTAAAGCTAAAATTTAAAAAACAAGTTTAGAGATTATATTGTGTTCTAGATTATACTTTCACATTTGCCCAATGGCAAAAGTAATTAAGTATATTATAGGCTCTTAAATGTTACCTATGAGATGTAGTCAAGTATTTAGATAATTTTATAGTGGACACAACTAGTAGCATTGCTGACTTATTTGGGGAATGATAAACATGATCAGTTGGAAGCTATCATTTGGACATCCTGTAAAATGCTGAAAATTCTCTTTCCCTTGATTTGGTTTGTGTTCACAATGAAGGCCACCCAGCTCTGAGAGAGAAATGCCAGGCACCTCTGACTCAGGGTGTGCTTCCAGAGAGACACAAAGCAGTAGGGCAGCCAGCAACTCTGCGCCATTCTGGAGGTTCAGAACACAAATTTAGAAAAACAGATTTCATAAGAGATGCTGGGGCACCTTTGCTCTTTTAGGCAAGAATATCACATCTTCCTTTGCTTTGGTTGTTGGTCTGGAGCATCTGAACCACCAGATTTCAAATTTTCCTGGGAAATTTACAGAGCATGTACTCAACCAGACCACAGCCAACATACTAACACAGTTACATGAGTCTGTTACGAGCTACATACCCTATAATATTAAAAAAATAAAACTTGAGGAGTGAAGCCACCAAGTTTATTAATAGCTCCATGTATCTCTACTTTGTTTCCAGAGCCTCCCACCTCAACCCTACCCCACCCCAGTAATCAGGGGGTATATGTAATATGCCCTGTAAGAGAAAATAGCCCCTCTCCTAGTCAAAGGAATGTAGATAATGGGAGACTGCTCAGGATTTCTTTATGTATAAAAGCAACTGAGATTCACCAAAACAAAAAATGTTCCCTCTCTAATTAGGGCTTACAGTGTTAAAACTTCTGCAAAGCCCAGGACCTTGTTTTTCCTCTAATTAGTGGCATTCAGATGCATTTGTAATTGGAACCTCCAGAATGGTTCAGAGTTGCTGGCTGCCCTACTGCTTTGTGTCTCTCTGGAAGCACACCCTGAGTCAGAGGTGCCTGGCATTTCTCTCTCAGAGCTGGGTGGCCTTCATTGTGAACACAAACCAAATCAAGGGAAAGAGAATTTTCAGCATTTTACAGGATGTCCAAATGATAGCTTCTAACTGATCATGTTTATCATTCCCCAAATAAGTCAGCAATGCTACTAGTTGTGTCCACTATAAAATTATCTAAATACTTGACTACATCTCATAGGTAACATTTAAGAGCCTATAATATACTTAATTACTTTTGCCATTGGGCAAATGTGAAAGTATAATCTAGAACACGTGAAGACCAGACATGTTTAAAATATTTCTTGGGTGCTTTGAGGTACTAAATATAAGTATGAACTAATAGTAACAATAAATTTTATTGCCATTAGCACATAGCTTGCAAAAAATTATTTTAAATGTATTGTCTCACCAGAGCTGCAATTCATTCCTGAGATTGCATGAGGCAGATACTACCACTTCTGCTTTAGGAATGAAGAAACTGAGGATTAGAGCTATTATAAGATTAGCCCAGAAGGAATTTGCCTCTGGTGGAACAAAGACTCTAGCCCAAGTTTCATAAAAGTAAATACAAATATTTTTGTGTCATCTGATTTTAGTCTAAGATTTTTTTTCAATAGTCATAACATCTTGGCTTCTTTTTAATCTTAAAATCTGGTATGGAAAATAATTATAATAAAAAGTCAAATAATTTTAAATATACAAACCTTTAAACCATTCTATTTATGACTTTTTATTGTAACATTTACAGGCTTTTTATAATAAAATTCTGTCAACATATCACAGTTAGAAACATTTTTAACACATTATTTAGACCAAGCCAAGTTCAACTTTTTATTAGTATGAAATAAATAGACCATTACTGTTCTGGTTATTTCTGTACAAATAGCCAAATTAGGGCAACTGTTTGACCATAAAATTAATTGTTTGGGCTCAGGCATTTCATAATGGAAAAGAGCCAATTAACATTATAATTGTTCTTTGATGCACACAAGTGTATCGACAATAAGTGTTAAGTTTAAATATTTTTAAATTATGATGGTTTAGAGAAGTTCATAGGAGGCAAAAGGGAATTTTGCTGAGCACCTTAGGGTATTCCCTATGGAGGGAATCTAATATATCAAGGAGTCCCAACTATATCCATATTTATCCAGTGGAATCTCTTTACTAGAGTGGTCATTTTTCTTTAATGTATAGATATGATAGGGGATGTGCAAATAAACCAGGACCAATCAAATAAGAACAAGTAAAGGCTATTTATTCAAAACTAGCTATAAGTAAGCCATCATCACTAGCATTTTGCAGAGACTTAAAATCAGGAATGGGAATGGGGAAACTTTATAATGGAAAGGGGAAAGCTTTTTTTTGTGTTCTGATTGAAGGCTCTTGGTATGGGGAAGTCGTGTGTGGGCTAAGGAAAAGCAGTGATCCTACGTGATCCATTAGGGGGTGTATGTTAGACTTTCCCTGGTTGGTTCTAAATTGGAAGTAGGGACAAAAATTAGAATAATGTCCTGGCCATTTGGGGCTTATTATTACAGGGAGTGTTGTTGAGCTTCTAATATTGTCACTAGAGATAGTGGTCTAATATCCTAAAAGTCTGACTTATAGATGACAGGTTGGCTTCCTAGGGGGGTTGCTGAAGATTGTGTCAGAATTCTGTTTTAAAATATGACCTGGCCATTGTCCATTTGTTTAGTCAGTCTTTCATGTACTTAAAAACCACTTTTATACTCTTGATCGATAAACTGTTTGTCATGAAAAATAAAATTTAAATTTAGAAAAGAATAAGAGAAAACAGAAAAAAAAGTGTAGCCAGCTGCAAAGAAGAAATCGACACGTAATTGACCAAATAGTGTATATAAGCAGTGGTTAAACCTCCCTTCAGGAAGACAGAGATTTGACTATGAATCCCATCTCCTTTACTTGCTACAAGTAACTAAAACTGCACTGTGAAAATAAAACAAAACCACCACAACAAAACATTTTGCAAAATTTACTTCTCTCAGTAACTAAATGCCTATGACTCTCAATTCTACGTTGTCATGCAAGGGCTTTCCTGTCCACTCCAGGCTCATGGGCAATGGCAAATGTCAGCTGTATATTTCCACCTCAATATCCCAATTATAACATGTCCAAAATAAAGCTCCTAAGACTCCTACACAACCCAGGCCCTTTTGTATTTTACCTAAATCAAAGACATCTTCATTAATTTTGGAGTCATTCTTGAATTTTCTTTTTCTTACACTCTATCTGGGGTCTACAAGCAAATGCTGTGAGATTCACCTTCAAAACATCAGTATTTGAATACCACTCACACCACATCCTCCTTACCACCACCCACTGCAAACCCCATAACCTGTGCCTGGACCACATCAATGCTTCTGGGGGTTCCAGTTCAAGAGGGCAATGTAGGAAAATCCAGAACTCACCTCCACCTATAAATACACCAAATCCACAGCTATACATGCAACAAGTTCCTCTGGAAATCGAAACACTACCAAACCAATGCCTTCACATTGGGCAAATGAGAGCAAACATTAAAGCCTATAGAAAAGGCAGAGACACAATCTTGCCATTAATCTCACCCCCAGCGTGGTAATAAGAGTACTCAAAACTCAGGTCACTATGAGGAGTGAGGGACTCATATTCCAGATAAGACACCCCAGTTTTTAAGATTGGCAATAAGATTTGAGCCTCCAGAACATCTGGCTTTGAAGACAAAAGGGGTTTATACCCACAAGACCCATGGAGCTGTTGCAAACTGAGGAATGGCTCTTAAAGGGCCCACACACAGACTCATCAGTCCCAGGGCCAAGTGCAAAAGCAACCCCATTTGAAAATTCCCAAATTTTAAAACATAGGTCTGAGAGGCAGGAACCACTGAGGTACCTTCTATGGATGGAAGTTGGTGGGTACCTTCTTCCTGCTCTTTCACTTTATTGTTAAATGTAGCAGGCACCATCTTGTTTCTTCCTTTTTCCCCTTTCCTGCAGGTGTTATCTTTATGGTCCAGCTTGTGGGCACCATCTTCCACACTTTCTATTTTGCTAAAGCTAGTAGACATCATCATTTTTTAAACTTTTATTTTGCTTTTTTTCTTTCATCTCTCTGGGTTTTTTTTGTTTTTTGTTTTTTACTTTTTTCTTTTACCTTACCTTCTTTATTATTTCCTTTTTTTAAATGCTCACTCAAGGATATGTTTACTGATTTTAGAAAGAGAGGAAAGGAGAGAGAGACAGAGAGAGAAACATTGATGTGAGAGAGAAACATAGATCGGTTGCCTCCCATAGTGCCCCAGCCAGGGATTGAACCCACAGCTTAGGTATGTGCCCTGACAGAGGATCAAACCCACAATCTTTTGGTGTACAGGGAGATGCTCCAACCAACTGAACCAGCTGGCCAAAGCTGTTTCCTCTTATTAGTATCATGTTTTCACATAAACTGCCTCGATCAAGCTGGTGGGCAACATCTTTGTGCTTTCCCTCTGACATACTCCAGAACACCCGTATCATCCAGAGGGATGTGTCACATCGGGTGCCCCAGATTTTACATCTGGAGACAAGTTTTAACAGTTTCTAACTAGGAAATGCACTTGATCACCTGGCTCTGAAAGCCAAGGGGTATACATTCCTGGGTCCCATGGGACTGTAACAACAAATGAGACAATTCTTGACAGGTTACTACCCCAGGGCACTGCACAGACAGCAGACTGAAACACACCCAATCTTTCTGTGAAAGAGGCCTACTTGCTTGTCCTGGAGCTTTGGTCTCAAGGGGCTAACTTCAGGTTTGGCATACATGTAGATGCTACTAAGATGTTCTCAAGGAACATAGGTGCTCTTCCTCTGCCTCATTTCTGCTCACAAATATCTACCCAAAGGAACTTGTATACTTACCTAAATACCTAATTTTAGTGACTGCTGCCCAGGGGACACCTCCATACTACCTGTTTCTGGATGTTGGGAATCACCCTGCCTGTTTTCAGAAGCTGTAATCCCCCATGGCGAAGGCAGAGTAGAAAGACCTTGGGACCATAAGCCACTTAGGGGACAAAGCTTATCTTCCTTGTAGGAGCACTGCCTCTGCCTCCTTTCTCTTCACCCTGCTTGGCTCCAGGTGGATGACTGGTTAGCCAATGATGTGTAAGATTCCTCAAAGAAGGGATGACCTAAGAAAAGCACAGTCATGAAAGGGCCCTAAGGAAAGGACTTGGGGGGCTATAGAAAAGGGTGTGATGGACCCTTGCCCCTCAGCTTTGACATAGCCTGAGTCCTCATTCTGTCTGCAAGAAGTCTCCTTATCTCTTGACTGCCTTATTCCCCCTGCCTGACTTAAGCCTGAAACAATGCCAGAGGTAGGTGTGGCCCTGTGCTGGAAAGGGCAGGTTCCCCAAGGCAATCAGACCTAAGAAAAAATGCATAAAATCCTATGAAACCTACTTTGCTAATACCCTCAATTTAAATGATAATGGTCCAAGCAGGAAGTGAGTTTGTTCCCCAAAGTTTTATGGCCCTTTAACTATCTGACCATGACTCAGAATAAACCCTCAAAGTTCTTTGAATGTTATCTATTATTTAATAATTTCTGCCTGACAATGATTGATGAGCTCTACATATACACCCTGTATTCTTATGCAAATTGAACCCAATAAAAGCTTGTCAAGGCAAGGGTTGGGTGCTTTCCTCTTGAGAGAGTGGCCATGCCATCTCTTTTTCTCCACAGGACTCAGTAGTCCATGTGAATTTGTCTCGTTTCATCCATAACACCTTGGACACTGCGGGCCAGTGTCCAAATCATCTGGAGGCCAGAAAGGCTTATCCTTTCAGTACCACGGGGTTTTAGGCATTTGAATTACTTAAAAGCTGTTGCCTAAGAGTCTGGTTTCCAATCAGCCTGAATCTAGGTGTTGACTGAAATCCTCTGCTTTGGGACACCGACTGGCCTTGCACATCCTCTAATGCTGGAAGCTATTAAAATAAAATAGATTGCTTGGAGAATCACAAAGGTTTAAAAACAACCAAGAGCTAGGGCAGGGTTCAATGATCAGTTACATCTCTTACACAAAGTAAACCTTTCAGGACTGAGACCAGTAACTATTTCATCTAATGCAGGGTGTCAAACTTATTTTCACTGGGAGCCACATCAGCCTCGCAGTTGCCTTCAAAGGATTGAATGTAATTTTAGGACCGTATAAATGTAACTACTTCTTAACTAGGGGCGAGGAGCTCCACATTTGGCCCTTTGAAGGCAACCACAAAGCTGATGTGGCCTCTAGTGAAAATGAGTTTGACACCCCGATCCAATGTATAGAAACCAAAGAAAGTCCATTGAAATGAAGAAAATAATATATTCCTTAAAGACAGAACAAAACCTCAGAAAAAAACATTAAGAAATAATGATAAGTAATTTGTATAATGAAGAGTTCAAAATAATTGTCACAAAGATACTCATCAAACTCAGGAGAAGACTAAATGAACACAGTGGGAACTTTAACAAAGAGATAGAAAATATAATGGAGTTCCAAATAGAAGTCACAAAACTGAAGAATAAAATAATGTTACTGAAAAAATATATTAGAGAGGTTCAACAACAACCTAGGTAAAGTGGAAAAAAGAAACAATTGAACTTGAGGAAAGGGCATAGAAACTCACCCTACCAGAACAGCAAAAAAAAAAAAAAAAAAAAAAAAGAATTTTTAAAACCATGAAGATAGCTCAAGAGATTTAAGAAAAAATGTCATATAGGCTAACATTAATATTATAGGAGTCCTAGAAGGAGAAGACAGAGAGAAAGGGGCAGGACATATTTAAATCATGGCTGAAAACTTTCCTAGCCTGAGGAAAGCATCAGACTTCCAAATTCACAAAGCTTAAAGAATTCCAACTTCTAGTCTAGATGGCAGCCTAGGTAAATGTGGTATTTGCATCCTCCTACACCCACATCAACATTACAACTAAACTACAGAAAAATCATCATTCAGAACACCTGGAGTCTGCTTGAATGGAAGTCCTACCACTAGGGTATTAAAAAAAGAAGCCACACTGAGACTGATAAGAAGGATGGAAGACAAAGCATGGCATGGTTGCATACCTGTGTTTGGTAGATAAAAATCAGGAGTGATATACAGCTGCCGAAGTTGCCCCTGAAGAGCAAGTTTCACAGCCCCCCCACCAGGCCTCTCATCCCAGGATTCCAGTGTGAAGAAGAAAGTCCCAATAAATTCTAGCTGTAAAAACCAGTCAGGATTGAGGCTGAGGGAGACAGAGACTTCAGGATTCCCAGCAGTCCCTCTTTTAAGGGCCCATACATGGACTTATTCTAACTCATACCCTCAGCTCCAGCACTGGGGCAGCAGCTTAAAAAGCACCAGAGACATACATGGAAGAACTGAATTGTTTAGCATCAGGGCAAGGGCTGGTTGGGGGCAGCTTTCTACCACACAGAGTGCTGGCAGAAGCCATTGTTCCTGTGATGAGCCCTCCACCCACAAAGTCAGCCAAAGGGCACCATATCTAAGACTCCATCTATCTGATCACACTGTTTGCCCCACCCTGGTAATTCCATGAGGCCCTGTCCTGCCAAAATTTCAAGACCACCCAAGCTATTTCCAGAGGCTTTTCTATACAAACATCTTCTCTTGGATCATGCTTTAGATTTTTCTAAAATCTCTCAAACAAGCAGTATTTGGCATCAGCCTGATGCTTACCTCGTACTAAGTGGCACCAGGCACAGCACTAGCAGCAGCCAGGCTTGGTTTACAGCTTGGCCTCACCCAGGCACCTCCAAGCCCAGCACAGGTAGCAGCCATCTGCAGATTGCCTTACAGCTCATGTCAGGTGACCTCAGGCAGAACACAGGTGGCAGCTGATATTGGCCTGTACCACCCAGGAGGCCCAGAGACAAAGCACCTGGTAAAAAACTTCAGACCACATTGAAGCACCATTGCCCAACCATCTCTACAGACAACACACTCAGCAGGTACTGGAGCCTCTCTGAAGTAAGTCCTGCTCTGTGGGGTGGGCCACTGTTCAACTGATCCTCCATGGTGTTCAGTGATTACAACCATTCCTTTCATCCAATCAACCTGAGGCTTATCCCTCCCACTGATGTTCCAACAGCATTCAGGGTTCAACTACAACTGGAAGATGCACACCACACACACAGGGATGCACCTGGAGTCACCAGCTTGGGTGATCAGGAAAGGGTGCCTCTGGACCCTAAATGACACTTACTGCATAAGGCCATTCTACCAAACCCAAGAGACATAACAGCTCTACCTAACACTTAGGAACAAACATGGGGAGGCTGCCAAAATGAGACAAAGAAACAAGTCCCAAGTGAAAGAAGAGAACAAAACTCCAGAAAAAAAAAATAGATAAGATGGAGACAAGCAATATACTAGGTGCAGAGTTCAAAACACTGGTTATAAGGATGCTCAATGAACTTAGGAGAAGATTAAGCAAATTTAGTGAGAACATGAACAAAGAGATATAAAACATACAAACACAGAGAAAAAAACATGAAAAAGACCAGTCAGAAATGAAGAATACATTAACTGAAATGAAGAATACATCACAGGGAGTCAATACCAGAACATATGGAGCCAAGAATCAAATCAGTAATTTGGAATATAAGGAAGCAAAAACACCTAATCAAAGCAGCTAAAAGAAAAATAAATCCAGAAACATGAGGATAATATTAGGAGCCTTTGGGAAAACTTCAAGCCTACCAACATTGCCCTCATAAGGATGCTTGAAGTAGAAGAGAGAGAGGAAGAAATTGAAAAGCTATTTAAAAATATAATGATGACAAACTTTTCTAACTCTGTGAAGAAAATAGACATAAAAATCTAGGAAGCACAGAGAGTCCCAAACAAGATGAACCAAAAGAGACCCACATTAAGTCCCACACTAAGAACCAAAAGAGACCCATATTAAAACACATCATGATTAAAAATGCAAAAGGTTAAAGGCAAAGAGAATCTTAAAAGCAGCAAGAAAAATGCAGTTAGTGACCTACAAAGGAACCCCCATAGGACTATCAGCTGATTTCTCAACACAAACTTTGTAGAAAAGAAGGGATTGTCAGGAAATATTCAAAGTGATGAAAAGCGAGGACCTACAACAAAGATTACTCAACCCAGGAAAGCTATCATTTAGAATTAAAGACAGATAAATAACTTTCCAGACAAGAGAAAAACTAAAGGAGTTCATCACCACCAAAACAGTATTATATGAAATGTTAAAAGTTCTTCTCTCAGAAGAAGAAAAAAGGTAAAAAAAATATGAACAATGAAATGGCAATAAATACATACCTATCAACAATTGAATCTAAAAAAGTGAAATGAGTCAGTGAAAGACAAATATCATATGATCTCATTTATAAGAAGAATCTAATAAACAAAATAAACTAATGAGCAAAATAGAACTAGAGGCATTAAATCATGGAATAGACTGATAGCTATAAGAGGGGAGGGGGCATGTAGGGACTAGTTGAAAGAAGGCAAAGGGATTAGTCAAAGAACATACATGAAGGACCCATGGACATGGACAATGGTGTCGTGATTGACTATGGAATTGGGGAGTGGGCTGGGTGGAGGGGGTGATGGGGGAAAATGGGAAATCTATAATAGCATAAACAATTAAAAAAATCATTTCCAAGCCAGCTAAAAAATAATAAAATTAAAAATTAAAAACAAATAACAGAACAGAAACAGACTCATAGATACAAAGAACATTTTGACAGTTGCCAGGTGGGAGGAGTGTTGGGAGAATGGGTGAAAAAGGTGAAGGTATTAGGAAGTACAAATTTATTGTTACAGAATAGTTAAGGGAATGCAAAGTATAGCACACGGAATATAGTGAATAATATTCTAACAACTAAGTATGGTGTCATATAGGTTCAAGATTTACTGGAATGATCACAGGGTGTACACTTCAAACTGATGTATTAGAGGGGACCCAAAAAGCAGAATTTATTTATAAAAAATATGTATTTATTCTGACATATTTAAGCTTCAGTAACCTTCCAAGTACTCTCCATTTGATCCAATACACCTAACGAGATGTTTTTTCCACTGCTCAAAACAGTTTATGGCCCTGGCTGGTGTTAGCTCAGTCAACTGAGAGCAGGCCTGTGAATCAAAGGGTTACCAGTTTGATTCCCAGTCAGGGCACATGCCTGGGATGAAGACCAGGTCCCCAGTAGGAGGCACACAAGAGGCAACCACACATTAATGTTTCTCTCCCTCTCTTTCTCCTCTCTCTAAAAATAAATAAATAAAATATTTTTTAAAAAAATAGAATTTTTTTTTTTTTAGTATGGTTAGTATTTTTAATTTTAGCCCTTCTAAAATTTAGTGTAATGATACCTCATTGTGGTTTTGGTTTGCATTTGCTTAATAACTGTGTGGAGCAATTATCCATGCACTTATTTACCATCTGCATTAGTTTCCTATTGCTTCTGTAGCTGGTAATTACATGTCTTTTTCACACTGCATCTCCCTGACGGTGACTCTCCTGCCCCTGTTACACACATAAGGACCCTGTGTCATTTTGGGCACTTCCTCATAACCCAGGCTAATCTTCCTATTTTAACTTCAAGTGGCTGGCAACCTTAATTACATCTGCTACCTCAATTCTCATTTGCCATATAAGGTAACATATTAATAGATTCTGGGGATTAGGACATTTATATCTTTAAAGGCCATTATTTTGCTTCCCACACATTTCATATATCATCATTGATAGAGTATTAGTTAAAATAGTTGGCCCATTTTTATTAGATTATTTGTTTTATTATTGAATGTTAAGAGATTTTTGTGCATTTGAATATAAGTTCTCTCTCAGATATGTGATAAGCAGCCTGTGACTTGTCATTTTATCCTTTTATAAATGTCTTTTAAAGAAAAGGTTTGAGTTATGAGGAAGTTTAATTTATCCATTTGCTTTTTAATGGCTAATGATATATCTCTATCATTAGAT
>PVKU01008442.1:0-73722 GCA_004027475.1 Anoura caudifer
TAAAGATCATTTTCTTAACAAGGTACAGTCCACAGGCTGGCTATTTTGAGCTGGGATTCCTCACTGGCAGATCCTGAATTGATCTGACTGGTTTTTCTTCCATTTAAATCCCTTTGATCTATTAGGCCCTTATGCTTGGCATTTATTCAACCCGAATATTCACTATATGCACTAACACCTACTAAGCACCAGACACTGCTTGGCAGGGTCTGGGGTCCACATTTTAGCTAAGATTCAAAGTTATGAGAACAAGGACAGAGGAAAGAACTGAGTATCATGGGAACACACATGGGGGAAGGGAGAGTTGCCAGTGGAAAGGTGTCTGGAAGAGATGGTCTGAATCTTGAGAGATAAGTTAACCAGACAAAAGTGAGTGGGTAGAGATCAGGCAGGGCATCCCTTGAGCAAAGGCCCAGAGCCTGCAGTCCCAGGCACAGGTTAATGAACACCCGCTGAGTGAGAATGGGGCGAGCTGCTTCCAGTTGAATCTTTGTGGAGAAGCACAGGCCCCGGGTGTGCGTTTGGTTCTGTCAGGAACATGCTGGATGCTTCTTCCTGAGGCCATGGCCATGGTGAGAGCCTCCTTCCTAATATGCAGGTGGGAGAGGGGACAGCTCGGAAACCCCCACATCCCCACATTCAAGAGGTTCCAGCTGCATCATAGGTCACAGAATGGGGGCCTATGAAGATATGTACTTAAAAAAATGTTTAACACTTAAAAATAGTTACCATCATTAGAATTTAGGGAGATATCAAATAAAAGTATATTTTAGGTTTCTCTTGAAAAAATCACAATATCTGGTATCACTGGTCTCCCAGTATGACAGTGGACTAGAGCTAAGGAGTGGAGTGGGGTCAGATGGGGGGTTCAGACGAGGCTTGAGCTTGTTCCCCAAGTTCAGCACAGCCTCTGTCCAGCCATCCTCACTCACTGAGTTCCTGGCCCCACCTTTGATCACCTGGTGCTCACTGAACTTTAAATGGCTCTTCCCTGCTCTTGGTGGTAAATAAAGTCACCACTGCTTCAACCTGCCCAGCAACACCCCGCTTATCTGACGTGCTCTAGGTGGCCTCTCAGGTTTACTGGACAAGGGTTGAATAAAGGCCTGCTCTTGTGTATGGGACTGATGGTGGGGAGTGGTTCAGCTAGGTGTCAGCTGGGAATGAAATGACTTGGAGTTGCTGGGGCCAGAGAACCAGGCTCCTATTAAAGCAGAGGACAGGACTGGCCGCACATTTGGGGTACGCTTGTTTGCACAGGATGGTTATCCAGGACCAGTAGCCTCTTAGACTGAGCTCATGTGTTTTTCTTGCCAGTTCTGTAACGAAATGATATGGAGAGAAAGCCAGAACTCATCAAGCTTACCCTTCTCAGCTTCATCATTTCTCTCTCTTCTGAGAAGGGAGAGCAGATGGGTATGATTCCACAGTTGGGCAGAATGGACTATTAGTGATTATTAGAAAATCCCTTTCCTGCCCACTGTGTGTGTGAATGAGCATGTATCCCAGTTTGGTAGTAATCCACAAGCAGACTGTGGAGCCAGCAGGTCCAAACTGCTCTGTGGCCAACAAGATCGATCGTCTGGCAAGGACACCATACATTTCAGCAAGGATGGCAGAGGTCAGACATGAGTTCATTCATTCCGCAGGTTCTTATGGGCTACATATAACATTAGGATGGGTTTTGGGCCCGTGAAGTTTTTAAACAAAGGATTGAAAGTCATCTATGGGAGAAGACACAGACTTGCTTGGACGGTGTTAACTGTAGCCATTTTGGAAGGCACTGGTAGGAACTATTACTTTAATAATGGTTTCCTTCCAGTTGTCAGAGAGCCAGAGTGTCCTTGGTCATCTCAGGACCAATTTGGAGCACCTAGGAGAGATGAGGTTAACTTCTACTTGAAACTACAAGTCTCATTTATTGTGTACCTAAATGTGAAAAGCACTAATGCTCAATAGTTCACTGATCTCATGTAAACCTCATAACAAGATTGTGAGATGGATTCTATTCTTAATGCACTTTTACAAATGGGGAGATGGAGGCCTGGTTGGTGAAGTGACTTGGCCTGGGTTGCACAGTGGGCTGGTGGTAGAGCTGATGAGATTCCCTCAGACAGCCTCACACCGGAGCCTGAGTGCCTCATCCGTGTGCAGCTGCCTTACTACCGTGGACACTGAATATTTATCAGGCAGGAGTGGGATACAAACCAGAGAAGATTATTCTTGTACTTCCCAGCCCAAAAAAAAACCCTTTCGATTCACCTAATTGAAAATGATGATAATCATTGTGCTAATTTACCCTACAATGATTGCTAGGATAATGGAGATGATTTAGAATCAAAAGCTGAAGAAAGGAACAGAAGTCATTTAAACCAAACCCCTAATTTCTGAAACAGGAAAATTGTGGGGCTTGTCCAAACACAGCTGGTTAGGAAGGAGAATCTAGACTACCACCCATATATTCTCCCTGCCAGCTCGGAACTCTCTCTAGTGTTCCATGCTTTGCTGGGTTGGGGTGCTGGCACTGGCCTGGAAGCCAGAAGGCCTATCTTCTCTTACCAAAGTTTGCTAAAGGATTAGATTTCAGACTCACAGAAGTGGGTTTCTTCCTCCTTAGGGCTGGTTGATGAAGCATCATGGACTCCTCCACCCAAAGCTTCTTATCAGGGGCCAGGATGGGCTCTTAATCTGCAGCTCCCTTGTCTACACTCTTTGGGAGGTGCATTATCATCCACAAACAGCTGACTGAGCACAGGTCTCCCAGTGCTCATCAGGCTGGCACTGTTTACCAACTGGGGAAGCTAGGAGCAGAATGACCAACAAAAGCTCAGTCCTTGACACATGAAGCTACCATTTACAACTCTGGGGACTGCCCCTGTACCTCAGCTGGCTAGGTGGCACTCTCCACCCGTGGCAAATCTGGTCAGATCTAACGCAAGTAACATATTCCTTGATCACACACCCCTTTCATGTAAATTGAGGGACTATTTAGTCAGCCAAGTGCCAAGAGCAACCCCAAGATGAACCTGCCACTCTGCAGTTTCCCTGGCTTGGAGACAGGGTTGTGTGATGATGTCCCATTACCCTCTAGACAAGCTTCGGTAGAATTTCAGGCTTTCTACTAAGTGAAATATTCTTCTTAAGTGAGGCCTATTAAGAAACAAGGTAGATGGTGACTTTGTACCAAAAAAGAAAATAGCACTCTTGGATGGGCAAAAATTCAACCTTAACCCTGGGTCCTTACACCCAAAAAAGTGGACCCTTATCGTGCCTAGGACATTTGTATTAGGAGCTACAAATGAAAATAGGAACATTTATTTAAATAACAACCCCTCAACACAAGTGGGTCCCCATAATCAATTCTATTTATGATACAGATAAGTTGGCTTCCCCCATCCACATATCCTAACTCACCTACTCTCCAAGTGTATCACACAGAGCCTCCAAGGCCCACCTGCCACCTAGGACACCTAGGTTAAACTACAAGCTTGTTGAGGAGAGTTGTGGAGGTGTGAAATGGAATGTGTGTTTGTGTGTGTGACTCATTGTTCATGAGTCAGCATGTTTAAAATGTAAAGACAGCACCTATGGCCAAGAAAACTAAAAAAAAAAAAAAAAAAAAAAAAAAAAAAAAAAAAAAAAAAATAGCAATAGCTCAGGTCAAAAATGTACTTGTGATGTCACTGGAAACTACTGAGGTCTGACTTTTCTTGTCTAATAAGACAAGACTGGTGGGCAGCAAAGGGTAGTTCCAGAGAGGACAGGAGAGCCTGTACCAGTAATTTCTAACAATTTCTGCTCAACCTGGGAAAGGGCTCGGTGTCTCCTGCTCACCATCTCAGTCTGTGAGAAGATAAGCTGTGTGTGTCATAATCACCTTTAATATTTCTAGTGCCCAAAACCTACTGACAATACATTCTTGCTAAACGAAAGGAGTGAATACAACTAAGGCCTTGCAAGAACAGGATGGATAAGATGGGCCCTGGCTGAATTGAGTGCTTTGCTACCAAAACACTGTAAACTGTTATAGACTATGCATTAAAAGAAGTAAATAAGGAGATACTTCCTGAGTGGGGTAGAGGGGATGCTTAGAAATGCCCTTACCACACAACTTAGAGTTTTCTTTTATCTAGCCACATGATTTAGGTCTTCAGAGTGCCACTGAGGATACAAAGAGAGGATGTGGATTGGAAAGACACCCAAATTGGCAATGTGGTAATTTTACCTTCTCTGCACCACACACTTCATCTGCTACAGTTTTATTACAGTAACAAAAAAGTACATTTGTCAATAAAGCTGTACATTCTTCCATATAAAAACACTATTAGACAATTAGTAACCTTTGTCTTTTCTTTCAGAATAGCTTACAAAAGCACTATTACTTTTTACCTAATAGGAGAGACAGGCCTGCTCAACAGTCCAGCTCTGGGCATTTTTATTTTTTTAAAGTGAAGATCAAAAAGAAGAGAAGAGAGAAAAAATTAAGCATGAGACCATGAGGCTGTTTCTAAGAAAGCAGGGACCTGTTTGCAGACAAAATGCAACAACATAATCTTCACTGATTCACAGCTTTGTTTCAACCCACCAGCCAGAAAATAAGCTCCTGTGTCTGTGGGCCCGAAGTTACCTTTAAAGCAATAAACATTGTAAGCAGAGATTGGGAAAACAGCTTGGATCTGGAGACTTGAAAAGGAGCAAAACAGGTAGGAGTGGATTGAGAGAGTGTTTTATAAATAGCACCTCTGAGTCAGAATGAGTAGTTAAGAAACTCAGGAAAGGAGGATGCAATGGGGAGGGCACTTTAAAATTGGTGGTGGGTGGGTTGGGGGAAGGTTCCTCACTAAAGGGCAATGGCAGGAGGGTAGCCAGGTTGACCAGATGTTCTAGCTATGTCCTTTTTAAGGTGGTTCAGGTTTAGGAAACTCAAGGCCTTCTGAGGACCCCTCACTAATGTCACTGAGAAGAAACCAAAGGTAGTTTTCCATTTTTCTCCAACCCAGAACAGTAAATATTGCACAAGTCTACAGACAAATTTGGATTGAACTGAGAGAGTCAGCAACCTCTCCCAGAGGTGCTCTGAGCACCAGGGAGAAAAAACAATCCCCAGTGTTTGGTTTTAGTTTCAGTCCTACAAGAATACCAAGTAATCCTATAGAATTTGGGGCTCTCTCTCCATCAACCAAGGGATACCTGAGCAGCCAGCTACCGTTCTGAGGACAGAGAGAAAGATGGCTCCCTCAGCCCACCAGAGCACCAGGAGGTTCTGAGGGCTAGATTTCCACCCACTTCTGGGACTGGGAAGCCATATTGCACAGTGACTAAGAACTCTTGTCCTAGAAAATAGGGTAGCTCCATGACCCAACCAGAGGGAAGAAGTGGGGAGAGTTAGAGAGGAGTTTTGTGCTTTTTTAAAGAAGGCAGTAATGAAAGACCTGGTGTTCCCTATAGCTTTTGAGCCACCTCTCAAAGGGATAATGGGAGCAGCATTAGGGCTTTCATGTGGTTCCAAAAAGAAGGATTTTGGCATTAAAAAAAAAAAAAAGAAAAAAACCCAGCAGATACTCTTTGGACCCTAAAATTCCATTGCAAATCACCCCCAAATCATTCACCAGTTACACAGAAAGCAGCACATTGCAAAGCAACCCCTGCCTTACTCACTCTCCTGACCCCCAGAAAACAAGAAGCTTTAGATTCCTGGCTGAGAAGCAACATCTACAAGACCCTGGGGATAGAATTTAGTGATGATTTTAAGAAAAGCTGCTTAGGATAGAAGGAATCATTCTCTGCCCAGGATCTCATCAGAAAAACAAAAGTGAAGATTAGGTAGCATGAGCTAAGTTCCTGAATGTCCGTGAGATCAGGGATGCAGGTTGGGAGAGTGATAGATTTGAAGCAGCCTCCCCGCGAGCTCCCAGGGCAGATCTTGATCTATTTCATTTACAGCTGTTAACCTTGCTTGCTCCCTCTCACATCTTCTTGAGGTGCTGGCCAAGCTTCCTTCGCCTCACCTCACGTTGGCCAGGCCCACCTCTAAACAATCCCCACTCCCGTAGGCAGACACTGGCTCCCAGACTGAAGTGCACAACAGTTGTCTCCAAAGGCACCTGGGGTGGCTTCTTCCAAGCAGCACCCTTTAAGGACTTTTTTTTTCTTTAAAAAAATCTTTAGGTGTTTTTCCTCCCCTTTTCTTAAAAAAATAATATATATAAATAGCTCTTCATTTAAAGTACAGTTCCCCAGGTTGAGGTATGATGTTGCCTGTTGTCACTGCAGGATGAGTACAGTAGAGCGCCAGGCGAGGCTGCAGGGGAGCTAACTGGAGACGGCCATCACATAGTTCTTGGAGGGGGTGCTCCTGCCCAGCATCATTTGGTTCTTGCAGGTGAGGAGCCCATAGGAAGTGACCAACGGGGCCTCCTCATACAGGACGCAGATAGAGCCATCCTCCCCTATTCGGTAGGATACCTCGTAGGGGTCCACCCACAGGGTGAGCTCTCTGGGCAGCAGCTGGTGAAGTTGGGGCTGGCTGAGTCCAATCTGGCTGGCCACCTTACTGATGATCGGGTCCATCTTGTGGTTGATGCGGATACAGCGGTAACCAGAGCCCTTGGATGGTGTCTCAGGAAACCAGTGATGTTTGTAGTGCTCTGTGGAGACAGGTCAAGGGGGAGATGCCTTGGTTAGAGCAGCTGGTCCAGGGGTGCTACTACTGCAAAGGAGGAGGGGTAGTGGTGAAGGGATAAAGGAGAGGAAGGGACTCAGTGACTTTAACTCAACAAGGTCCTTTGTCATGACTTCCAGTTTCACAGACAGCCAGGAAGGCAATCATGGTTGGATCCACAGCAAATTACTGCACCTCCCACCCTGGGTCCCAGAGTCTCCTTCTACCTCCTTTGAAGTAAGAGCCCCTTAGCAACATATGTTGCTTCTCAGAAGACAGAACCTGTGTGGGCACATTCAGAGATGGCTGTCGCTGCACAACAAGGTCGACCAAGGGGCTAGAAACAGTTGGGAGACAGGTCTCTCTCCCCAGCCAGCCGCTGCCTATTTCTTCTCCACCTCCCTGTCTCACGCAGCGCCCACCCCACAACACAGGCTCCTACAGAGCACAGTTACTACCTAAAAGTCTCTCGCGGCATCGTAATAGGTGGCAGATGGCTTAGGGGTCTAGACTCAGAATACAAAAGGAGCCGGGCTCCAATTTAGAGGAAGTCAACAACCCATAGTGCAAGTCAACAACCCATACAGGACAAGCGCAGCGCGCACAGCTGGAAGAACCAGGCCTGGGACTCCAGTTGTTGAAAACGCTACAGCGCACCTTCCTCTCCCAAAAGAGCTCTCGCCGGCAGGGATTTGTCACCCGCGGCGTCCTCGAGAGTCTCAGAGTCCAGTGAGGAAGATGAGCTCGCACTCAGACCTGCAGGTACCCCCTCTTCTCGGACATAAGCGGGGGGAATCGGAGTCGCACTGCAGGACAATAGTCTGTGCCCGCTGCGTCCCACAAGAATACCACGAATCAAGACCTGAGCACAGGGCTGGGAAGGGAGAGGTGACCAGGGAGCTGGGGACCTGCGGGCCGCCCCCCGGGCTGGAGGGAAACCAAGACCCGGAGCTGCTCGCTGAGGAGCCTGCGGGAAGGAGGACAGGTAGGGAGGGGGGCTGAGCCCAGGTGGCGGGGTGTGAGGGTCCTGGACCCCTTGGCGTGGGCTCACCTGTTAGTGCCTCCTGGAGAGCCCCACTGAACACCTTCAGTCTCTGCTCACTCACGCAGCCTCGGGTCCTTAGGAGGCTGGAGAGGAAGCCGACGGCGGCGGCGATCTCCGGGAGCATGTCTGTCCTCTTCCCGGTCCAGGTGGCCTGGCTCATATTGTGCGCGGTTCCGAGAGATGTGAGAGATCTCTGAGGGTCGTACCCCTCGGCAGGACAAGTCCGCTCTACCGCGGCTGGGGCTCTAGCCCGACTGCAGTCTGGATGCGCTTTTCATACCCTGCGGAGAGGCGGGGTAGCCGGTGACCTCGCTCATTGGCCGCCGCCAGCGGATGGGGGCGGGGCCGAAGTCCCCGCGGCTCTCCCGGCGCTCACTAGGAACCAGCCCCCGCCGCCTCCACCGCGCTGAGGTCATTGCCGGCTGACGTCAGTGCTGGGAACCTGAGCCCAGGCGCAAGCCGAGGGAGGCGAGGGAGGTGGGAAGAGAAGGGGGAGCCCGGGAGGGGCGAGAGGAGAGTGACGGAGGAGGGCGGAGCTCGGCTTGCTCCTACTTGGGAATTCCCCGACCTTTCCTCTCTGCCCATCCTTCAAGAATTAGGTTAAAGCCACCTCCTCCCAGAGGCCTTCGCTGATACCACCTCTCCCACGCGGTCTCCTTTTCTGATTCCCACATTTTCCAACTACACACTGTCAGAACCATTCACTGGGACTCTCATCATTTTTACCTCTTTGCCGTGTTTCTTAACTAGTGGGAACCGGTTCCTCTTGGCTCTTCGGAAATTGGACTGCCTTCTATTTACTTTCACAATAATCTCCCTTCCCTCAACAAGTTCTGCCCTTCTACAGAGATGCTCTTTCTCTAGCCTAGAAATATCCAAGTCTCACCTATTTGGTGCATGAGTGGATGGTGTGGGGGAAGTTTGTAAGGCTTTTCTGTCTCAAGTTATTTTTCTAGTTCTCGCTTTCCTTTAAATGCCTTTATTTATCTATTTAATAAGTGGTCTGTTCTCAACTGTGTACATTTTTCCATCCACTCCCTCTTTCTCGTCCTCCCCTCCTTCCCCACCCCTTCTCCTTTCTCATTGTCGACTGAAGCTTTCAGCATCAGAATCTCCCTCTTCCACATGCAGGTGTGTGCTCTGGGCCTGGCACTCTTGGAAGTCTGGGATAACTTCTAACCAACATCCCAGGGGCTGATATACATGTATGTTAAATAAAGCAAACTCAGTGGCTTCTGTAAATTCTTTGTCATGCACTCTTGGCCCTGCTGACCACCTTATTCTGGGTGGAAGTCTCCCCTCCTTTTCTTTGACAGGTACACAGTCTTCCCCCACCCCTCTTCCCTTTCCTCTCCACGTTCTTTCCTCAGGGAGATCCTGTTCATGTTGTCCATTTTGATGCTTACTTTTTTACAACTGACTTTCACATCTGCACAGTCTATCCTTGTGCTTTTTCATCCTGCTCCTCCTACTACCCATGCTGTTCCTCCTGTTGGATGGCCAAGCACCAGCTCAATGTCAGTCTTGGGCAGTTCTCTGCCCCCAAACCAGCTCCTTCCTGGTCTCCATTCTGTCAGAGATACTATCATTTCATCACTCACTCCACCCACAAAACTCATAGCCTTTTTTGGCTTTTTCTTATACTTTGCTCCTCAGTATAGTCCCAAGACCTGTTGCTTCTTCTTTCTTAAAGATTTTATTTTTATTTATTTATTTTTTACAGAGGGGGAAGGGAGGAAGAAAGAGGGAGAGAAACATCAGTGTGCAAGAGAAACATTGATCTGTTGCTTCTTGCACCACCCCCCCCACACACACACACACAACTGGGGACCTGGCCTGCAACCAGGCATGTGCCCAGACTGGGAATTGAACCGGTGCCCTTTCAGTTCCCAGGCTGGTACTCAATCCAATGAGCCACACCAGCCAGGCTATTGATTATGCTATTACAGTTATCCTAATTTCCCCCCTTTGCCCCTCTCTACCCAGTAACCCCCTTCTCCCCAGCAATCCCCCCTTAGTTCATGTCCATGGGCCATACATATAAGTTCTTTGGCTTTTCCATTTCCTATGCTGTTCTTAACTTCCCCCTGCCTATTTTGTTCTTCTCAAATATGCTTCTTAATCCCTGCACCATTTCCCCATTCCCCCCTTCCCCCTCCCAGCTGATAATCCTCCAAATGCTTTCCATATCTATGATTCTGTTCCTGTTCAGGTTGTTTGCTTAGTTTGTTTATTTGTTTGTTTTTTGGATTCAATTGTTGATAGTTGTGAATTTGTTGCCTTTTTAATGTTCATGGTTTTGATCTTCTTCATTTAAAAAAAATAAGTCCCTTTAACATTTCCTATAATAATGGCTTGGTGGTGATGAACTCCTTTAGCTTTGCCTTGTCTGGGCAGCACTTTATTTACCCTTTCATTCTAAATGATAGCTTTGCTGGATAGAGTCATCTAGGTTGTAGGTCCTTGCTTTTCATCATTTGGAATACTTCTTGCCAGTCCCTTCTAGCCTGCAAAGTTTCTTTTGAGAAGTCAGCTGACAGTCTTATGGGAACTCCTTTGTAGGTAACTATCTGTTTTGCTCTTGCTGCTTTAAAGATTCTGTTTATCTTTAACTTTTGACATTTTATTATGCTGTGTCTTGTGGTCCTCTATGGTTCCAACTTATTTGAGACTCTCTGTACTCCCTGGACTTGTGTTTCTACTTCCTGCACCAAATTAGGGAAGTTCTCTTTCATTATATTTTCAAATAAGTTTTCAATTTCTTGCTCTTCCTTTTCTCCTTCTGGCATCCCTATGGTTTGGATGTTGGCATGTTTGGAGATGTCCCAGAGGTTCTTAAGCCTATCCTCATTTTCTTTTTTGAATTCTTATTTCTTCTTTTTGTTCTGGTTGGATGTTTATCTCTTCCTTATGTTCTAAATTGTTGGTTTGAATCCCAGCTTCCTTCTCTTCTCTGTTGGTTTCCTGTGGATTATTCTTTATTTCACTTAGTGTAACCTTCATATCTTCCTTTATTTTTTTGTCATACTCAAGGAGTTCTCTGAGCATCCTGGTAGCCAGTGCTGTGAACTCTGCATCTGATAGGTTGGCAATCTCCATTATGCTTAGTTGTTTTTCTGGGGTTTTGTTTTGTTGTTTTATTTGGGCCATATTTCTTTGTCTCTTCAATTTAGCAGCCTCTCTGTGTTTGTTTCTGTGTATTAGGTAGAGCACTTTTACTCCTTGTCTTAGTAGTGTGGCCTATATAGAAAAGGCACTTGTAAATAGTATGGAGCAGAACCCTAGGTAATTGTCAGGGTTGATTCCTTGCTTCACCACTAAGTGACTGTATGGGGAGGTCTTGGAGGGGGGACAATACTGCCACATGGCTTCTGGAGGTTCTCCTGTGCTTGCTGCATTTCCAGTCACCTCACTCCCTTCCCAAGTGTGACTTACGCCCTTCCATCTGCTTCCTAGTGCTGAATCCTGGAGTGGGTGGGTTTGTTAATGTTCTAATTCTGTACTGGCCCTTTAAGCAGCAAAATCTGGCACTTTCTTCTGCTGCCTCAACCCCCACTGGTTTTTACAGCCAGAAGTAATAGGTATCTATCTTCCTGGTGCTGGAACCCTGGACTGTGTGGTCTGGCCTGGGGCTGGGATTTGTTGCTCCTAAGGTATCCCTCCCTTGTACACTGGTTTCTCTTCAGATCATATAAATCTTTTGCCTTTTACTAAGGTATCCTTCCTGGCCATTTCACTGCCTCTGCCACTGCTGCTGCCACTAGCAACTTTCAGTGCCATACCACCTCTCTGCCTGTCTCTGTGACTCAGCCCCTCCCACTTATCTGGATGAATGTGTCTTATTTAAATCCTTTGTTGTTTGACTACTACACATCTCAATTTTCTGACAGTTCTGGGTGTTACTAGTTTTGAGATCTGGTTGTAATTCTTTCTATGATTGTGTGAGTAGGATAAGTGTGTCTACCAATGCCTCCACCCTGACCAGAAATCCTATTGCTTCTTCATACCCAGAAAACTGCAGTGGACTCTGTCAAATCATGTCCCACTGTTAGTACAGTTCTGTGTTTACTTCCTCTTCTTTTGCTCAGATCACCTGAGGTACCTACCTTCCTCATTTGTCTACTACATTAAGTTTGGACCCCTTTGCCTAATAGTTAAGACCTTTCCTAATTTGGCCCCAGCTGCTTTTTTTAGGTTTCTGTCACTTTGTACTCCAGGGACATTCTCCCTAATGTTCTCTAAGCATCACACCAGCTTTGTGGCCCAGAGCCCTCAACATTTTGTCCATGATCCCCATCCCTGCCCTACAACATGGTCCCCAGTGCATGCATGCCTGAATGTGCCTGGCTCTCTTACACATGTCATAATCTCTTAGATTCCTCACTGCCTCCTTCTCACTTCTCCCAATCCCCCACACTCCTGAAGACAGTTTAAGCTTTGTTTTATACCTTGAAAACCTGCCCTGCCCATTTTCACACTACAGAATTAATGTTAGTCATACCACCCATTTGGCATTTATAATCTATAGTTTGGGATTGACAGTGATCTTTTTAGAAGTTCACATCTTGTCTCCACAGTTTGCAAGCTGCTTGAAAACAGGTTACTATGTGCATATGTCCTATAATTCCAGGACAGTTCAGGTTTTAAATACCCTGTTCCATAGCTTCATGCAGTCATCATAATGCCCTGGAATTATCATACTTGGCATTAAACACATCTCCTTGCTGGTTCTTCATTGGCTCCTTCTCAAATTTGGGTCAGTCAAGATGAGACTCTTTCCTGTGCTCATTGAAGGAGAAACACCTTGTTACAGGAAACAGGCCTGGAAGAACAAGATGACCTAGAAAGCCTCAAACCAAAGAGACCAGGTATCAGCAAGACCAGAACTTACCAAGGTCAAACACAAAAGAAGTCAGGAAAACAGGTAAAGATTTAGACAGGTGTACAGTGTCATTCAGCATCTAAATCTGAAAACACTTAACATCTGCCTGGGTGTGCGGTTGACAAGGATCTTGTGACTAGGACTTCCTTTAGTCCAGAATTGATGAAAAAAAGTATTTTTGACAGGATATCACCCATTCTCCCTCCCCTTAGGAAACAGAACTCTGTCCTTATGTAGATTTTTGTATCACTCAATAGGTCACACAGCTGCTTCTCAAAAAGCTGGGCCTGGGACCAGATCTGCTGACTTTAAATTGGACCATGGAGCTCCTGTGTTGAGATAGTGTGCATTTTTTGGATAGGAGCAAGGAGACCTTATCACCACCCTTTCCTGTTACTCAGGGTGTGTTATAGCTTAATCATTTGTTACTAGTTCCTGAACTTTGTAAAGAACATAGATAATCAATGAAAACAAGAAGGCACTATTCCTGCTTTCTCATACTTTTTTCTTTCTTCACAAAAACCTAGAGAGAGGAAGCTTAATTTATCTCACATTCAAAGCTCATGGGTCACTACACAGTGTAATTGACCCAACTCAGAATTTGGTTTCTCAAATCAGTTTCTTTTTTTAATTATATTTGATTTGTTATACTATTACAGTTATCCCATTTTTCCCCCTCTTTCCTCTCTACACCCAGCCTCCCCCATCTTCTCAGGTAATCCCTACACCATTGTTCATGTCCATGGGTCATGCATTTAAGTTCTTTGGCTACTCCATTTCCTATACTTTACTTCAGATACTCATAGTTATTTTGTAACTACCTATTTGTACTTAATTCCCTCAGCTGCTTACCCATTCCTCTATACTACTCCCCCATCTGGCCATCATCAAAACACTCTCTGTATCCATGATTCTGTCTCTGTTCTTCTTGTTTGCTTAGTTTGTTTTTTAGACTCAATTGTTGATATATTTGGTTGTTGGGTTTTTTTTTTTTTTTTTTGCCATTTTATTCTTCATAGTTTTGATCTTGTTCTTAAATAAAACCCTTTAACATTTCATGTAAAATGGCTTGGTGATGATGAACTCCTTTAGTTTTTTCTTGTCTTGAAAAATCTTTATCTGCCCTTTGATTATAAATGATAGCTTTGCTGGGTAGAGCAATCTTGACTGTAGGTCCCTGCTTTTCATGACTTTGAATATTTCCTGCCAATCCCTCAAGCCTGCAAAGTTTCTTTTGAGAAATCAGCTGACAATCTTATGGGAACTCCCCTGTAGGTAACTAACTACTTTTCCCTTGCTGCTTTGAAGATTCTCTCTTTATATTTAACCTTTGGGATTTTAATTATGATGTGTTATGGAGTGGGCCACTTTGCATCCATCTTGTGCGGGACTCTCTGTGCTTCTTAGACTGACATGTCTATTTCCTTCACCAAATTAGGGAAGTTTTCTTTCACTATTTTTTCCAATAGATTTCCAATTTCTTGCTCTTTCCCTTCTCCTTGTGGCACCCCTATGATGTGAATGTTGGACTGCTTGAAGTTGTCCCAGAGGCTGCTTACATTGTCCTCGTTTTTTTTGGATTCTTTTTTCTTCGTGTTCTGATAGTTTGTTTTTTTTGCTTCCTTATGTTCCAAATCATTGATCTGATTCTCAGAGGCTTGATCTCAGACCCAGTGGCTCCCCTACGGCCCCCCCCCGGTCCTGGATGCCCACCTGTGTAGAGTGACCCAAAGCATCTCAAACTGCTCTTGTGAGACCAAATCCCCACTGAGTATGGGGTCCCTCTTCTCAGTACTCAGATATGACTGGGTTTGTAGAGTCATATCACAGGCCTTGCCCTCTACTCCCCAGCAGGAGCAACAAGAATATTGTATGTGTCCCTTGTCTTTACCAGCATCATGTTGGGCCTGCGGGACCTTGGCTTGTTTGCCAAGGTTACCTCCCAGTGTCCTGACCAGGTGTAGAAACCTGAGGTTGTATAAAGCTGATGTGCAGGGAGTCTGGGCTGAGATATTCTAGGAGGATGCACAACTCTTACACTGCACAGTGTGTAGTTTTTGTAGGTCTCTGTCTTTGTGTATGTGTTTGTGTGTGTGAGAGAGGAAGGAGGGAAGTGTGTGTGTGTGTGTGTGTGTGTGTGTAATTTGAGTGAATGTACTTATTTAAATGTGTATGTGTGTGTTTGTGGATAGGAAGGGCTGGATATGTGTTTGCAGATGCTAACACACACTATATTGGTGTATATTGAAGGACATCATTGTCAAATGTGGATATTTTGGTGGGTGTGTATTTTGGCAGGGAGAGTACATTTCTGCAGAGTATGTCTGAGTGTGGCTGGTGTAGATGCTGATTTGATCTTTTCTCTTTTCAGACCTCATTGGTGACAACCTTGCTGGGCTGCCCAGAGCTGATAGGAAGCATTACCCAGGGAGGATCAGATACCTCTTCTTCCCTTCCTAACTGGGTGGAAAGACTGCTAAATATACTCATAACTCTTTACAAGCATCATTAGGTAATGTCCAAAACATCTTTTAGGACTCCCTATCTGATGTGGACACCGGCTAGCAGTGTCCACGTCATTATGGATGAAAGAAAACATACACACAGACTACCGAGTCTGGTGGAGGAAAAAGGATGACAGCATGGCTTTTCTCTTAAGAGGAGCAAAAGCCGCGGCCTCCGCCATGACAGGCCTTTATTCTATCTCTCTCCTCACATTACAAGATGGTCCTCACTCACTATCCCCAAGTTACAACAAAAGGAGCCAATGCCCCTCATTACATCACAGAAGAGGGATATTAGCAAATGAAAAGGCAAAAGTGGTTGAGCGGGTTACACTGGCCCCTGCAAGGTACTTGCAGGTTGAGGGAGTTTTAGCAAAGAGCAAACATCAAAACAGCCTATGTATATTGCAAATCTGATTACCCACGAGAGAACCTATCTGTGGGCGTGGGTCCTGTGCATCTCCGAGTGGGAGCTGGGCCCATGCCAGGCAGAAGGGTCTGCCACACCTATCATCTTTGCACAAAATTGTATTTTTCAAGATTGGCTCTAAGCAAGCCAGTCTATGAATTGTTCTTTAGAATGAGGAACAAGAATCAAGGGCAGAAGATAATGACATTGTCCCTAAAATCTGTTAATGAAGAGTGTAAGAAAGTAGGGATGTTAGCTACATTACAAATTTCTTTCTTTAAGCCCTTCCTCCACTCCAGAGTGACCTGAGACAGGGACAAAAATAGATAATGCAAAGATGATTGGGGTTGAAGGAAGTAGAAAAACATACACCTGGACTAAAAGAACATTTGGTAAACTAAATATGCAAAGGGCTTTCTAATCTTCAGGTCAAAATAATCTTAAGGCCCTAAGAACCAGTTCTGAGATAAAGTCAAGGACTGGAGAAGAATGTGAAAATTAAAAAGTAATTGATTCCTTCAGTTGTCTGAAGATGGAAGCAAAAAGTATATTCGGTTATACAAAAAGTACCTAAGCAACAGAACTTCCTGATAGTAAAGTGACCTTATAGAATGTGCTGAACACAATACCTGCTCCAGCTAGGACTAAAACACTCTGAGGTACAGGGCATCTTTGTACAGGGACGAAAATGGACACAAAGGGGTTGGGGCAGAGGCTGCAGGCTCAACCTCAAGATGTGTTTAACCTGGAAAATAGCAGAACCTCAGTGGCTGCTTACACAATTTCCAGGTGATGAGCAGAAACGGACAAATGTAGGCTCTGTTTGCTGCCACCAATATGGAAGGCCATCAGATATCCAGGGGCTAAAAAACATCAGGGCCTCTTTAAGCCCTGGTTTCACCCACAGGCAAGCTTGGGAACCTTGGAGGATCCTAGTTCTCCCTGGTACAGTCCCTGGATTTCTTTTCAATTTGTTCAACTTCCTTTTGAATCCCATCTGTGTGGCTCTGATGTCACAAATTGGAAGCCTGTGAAGCAGAACTGACTCAATCACAGATACATATATTGTTTTCCTGGATAATGTTTAAATGATTTAAAAATGACTTGTCAATGTCTATGAAGTACCATATTTTAAAAACATAAATTTACGGTTTCTCTTTTTTAAATATTTATTTATTTATTTATTTATTTTTAGAGAGAGGGGAAGGGAGGGAGAAAAAGAGGGAGAGAAACATCGATGTGTGGTTGTCTTTCACATGCTCCATACTGGGAACCTGACCCACAACCCAGGCATGTGCCCTGACTGGGAGTTGAACCAGTGACTCTTTGGTTCACAGGCCAGTACTCAATCCCCTGAGCCACACTAGCTAGGGCTATGATTTCTCTTTAAAAACCAGAATATCTATTAACACTTATTCCACATGTCTGCTTAGCAATGACTGGCACCTAAGACAGGAGTGTGTCATCCAGTTTGCCACAGTCCCTACCACTTTTTATCAATCCCTAATAAGACCAAGTGGCAGTTACCGTTTATCATGGACTTATGCGGGTTTTTTAAATTATACTTAATCCTCACTTGCATTACCTATCTTGACCGTGGAGGTATTTGAATTTGCAACTCCTGATATAAAATAAATCTCAAACCATCAGTTGTCTCTAACCCCAACTTTACTACTGAGCTCCCAGCTATTTTTTTCCAATTGAGAACTGGACATCTTTGAAATATTTTTCTGGCATTTTAATGTCAACATATAAGAAATCAAGATACTTTCTTCCCTTCTTCTCCACTTCTGATTTCTTTCTCTCTCAGAGCATTACTATTCTTTTTCTAGTCATAAGGCTCAAAACCTGGCAGACGCTTTTCACCCTACCCCTGATAATCAGTTGCCAAGGCCTAGAGAGCCTACATTTGCAACATCTTTCCTGTTTTTGCCTCTTGCCATGGGCATTGCCTTCCCGTCGAAGTCCTTCTGTCCCCTCTAGGCTATTGCTATAGACACTTGTTGGTATTCTGCCATCCAGTCTCTCTTCCTCTCTTCACTTTAATCCATGCTTAACACTGCTTGCCAGAGTAATTTTCTTTGAATAGATTCTACTTGTGTTACTTTTGGTATATAAAAAACCTCCAATGGCTTCCCATTGCCTAGAGCATTTATTAAAAATCTCTCACCTGGCATTCAAGTCTCTAACCACAAGACTGCTCAGGACAGTAATTCAAATCACCTGGGAAACTGGGTAAACATTCAGATTAAATATCTCTCCTTGAGGTTGGTTCTGGACACCTGTATTTTTAATGAGAACCCAAGCCAATCTGAAGCAGGGTCCTGGGGGTCCCACTCAGCACAACATGTCTTAGAGGCACTCTTAGACCTCCAAGCCCATAGTTGTCATACATATCTGCCCAGACACCAGGAGCTGTCCTGACCCCGTTGTATCCTCTACAATGCTCCCCTCACCCAGCTTCCCCCACCAGCAGCAGCATCTGATTCACAATTGCTGGCTGAACTGAACAGGTCGGGAGCAGGTCCATGCCAAGGATGGGACAAGCAAGGCATTTACCCCTAGACATATTGCTGAAGGCAGCTTCCTGCCTTCTCAGAGAGACCTTCAGTAACCAGAAGAGCATGCATTAGTCCCTCTAAACAAAAGATCTCTTTGATCTCAAGACATAAGAGTCATTTAGACATATTTGCTTTTGTTAACCAACCTTGATTCTAATCCTAAATCCTCCATCTATTATTTTATGGCAAGGCAAATCATTAATCTCTCTTATTCCTATCTTTAAAATGGGGACAATACATTCTTCACAGAATATATGAGGTATGACGTATTATACTTCATATGAGGTATACCTCATATGAGGTATTAATGAATAGATGAGGTAGACGAGTAATAATATATAGAGAATGCCTAGCACAATGTCTAAATATCACAGATGCTCAATAAACGATGGCTCTTATTATTGTCAACTGTCAGGGGTAGAGTTTTCAGAAATCTTCTACACAGGATTTCTAATTTCCCAGATAAAGAAAAGGAGGCCATGAGATGGGAATAGATGCCCAAAGCTACACAGCTAGTTAGTGGCAGGACAAGAACTAGAAGCTCTATCTTGCTCTACAGTCTAGTGCTCTTTCCATTACACTAGACTCCTCTCTCATGACACTCACTTCACTTGCTTAGGTAATATTTATCAGGTTCCCCTAGGTGCCAGGCTCTGGAGATACAGTGGTGGGTTTCAACCACCTGCTTAGGGTGGGTTTGGAGGCTAAGAGCAGAAAGGTTGCTTGGTGACATGGAGTCAGGAGACTAAGCTTCCCCCAGGGGAAGGAAGAAGCTCAGTTGCTCACATGGATGTGGATGTTTCCTCAAGTGATGGCAGGAGTTAGGGGTGGAGATACAGGCTGTGAGCCTTGCAGGGGCAAGATCTTGGGTCAGTGAGAAGGAGTGACCAGGAGAGTCAAAGATGATGGTACAGTGGATAAAATGAACTTCAGAGAAGGCAATGCAGAGTGATGGTGGGGAATAGGTCATGCAGAGCAAGGAAGACTCTGTCCTACCACATGAACGTGAGGGAGGTGGGTGTGACAGAGAAGCAAGCTCTCCTTGAGAGACCTTTGGGGGATAGCCTGTTTCAGTGAAGTGAGGAGGTGGAGAAATACTGGGGTGGAGGGGAGGACATAGGGAACTTTGCTGGGTCCAAAGAAAACCCAAGGAGAAGGTTTGGCAATGAGGTGGCAGGAGTCAGATTCGTAGAGCATATACACAGCAGTGTGGGGATGAGAGCATTTGCCCTTCAGACAGTGACCAGTGAAGAGAGGAGCCAGGATTCAGTCTTGGCTGGGTCTTGGAGACAGCTGAACCCAGGGTTCTAGGATAGAGGCTCAGCCACAGAGACATGACATTCAGAGTATTGGGGATGTGTGTGAGGGTGGGTAGGGTGCTGCCACTTTTGCTCTCAGGGGCCAGCTAGGAGACCACAGGGTGACCTCCATGACTTGAAGGGTTGAGGCCTCCAGGTTCCTGGACTCATACAGAGTCACCCTCCTTCCACCAGGAGGGAGAATTGGGAAGTGTCACTAATTCATTAGACTTGTAAGTGAGGCTAACTGCATGCCAGGCCCCATTTAGGGAGGAAATCTGCACCCCCGCAAAGATAGCTATTCCCTGAGGGCTGCTTCTCAGCTCTGACCTACTAGCATCCACTAGCATCCACTGACCCACTAGCACCCACAGGCAGAGGAACATCCTGGTTTTTCTTCCCTCCTTTGGCAGCCTGGCCTTGTGGTAAGGCAGGGCAAAGGAAGGCAGGAGGGCTGAGGCTGTTTGTGAGTGTGAGTAAGAGATGAGGTAGGAACTGGGAGAGGGGAGAGATGTGGAGAGAAGGCCAGACCAGTATTTGGCTACAAAGGTCCCGTGATGTGTTTTGCCTTGCTGACTTCCTAGTTGTATCATAAGGTGGAAACTATCTGTTAAGGTCTATTATCCTGAAAGCCTCCCAAGAACATGATCTCCAGTACCTGCACTCCCCCGGCCTTCGCCAGTGGTACCAGGAGGTATGACTGAAAGTGCCAGAAACTCAACAAGGGGACACATGGCCTTGGGGCAGTAGCAGATCTGAAGCTGAATTTATTGCCTCTTTCCCAAATTTAAAGGACAGATGTATTGTAAACCCTCCTCATCCTCACTCTCAGAGGCACAGATAAAACCCTTCATCTCCAGGCAGGAAATACGAGAAGAGGCCCTGAAACTGTTGGAGTTTCCTCAGATGTTGTTTTGGCAGAGCCACAGTAGGGCTGGGCCTCCTGGGCTGAGTGTCTGGGGCTGCCAGGAAGCTGGTATCACAGCTGTGACAACCAGAGATGACCCTGGGTGGGGGCCAAAGTGTGGAGAAAGACAAACTCAAGAAAGAAGGAAGAATCTGAAGAAGAGGTACTGCAGTTTCCCAACTCTGGCCTTCCTGGCTCTGGGCTTGAGGTATTGTTCAACCGCAGCATGACTCAGAGCCAGGGAAGGCCAAACATCTGACCCATATGGTTGAGAGGAAGAAGACTGGTGGCCAGATTGGGAGTCAGTTATCTGTAACAAGAGAGTGATCTACCCCATATCTTCTTTAATCTGTGATCTATGGTCCACACTAATGATTCCTGGGGCCCCAGAAGACTATGTGATCACCTGCCATATTACCATCTCCTGATTTGGAGATATATCCAGGAGGCCTACTGCCTGAACTGATACAGCATATTCAATTAGGGACCCAGTCCTGTCAATCATTCTTTTGAAATATCTTCTACTCAGCATCCCTAAAGCCACTTGTCTTCAAATGTTTCTTGGACCATTACAATAGTTTCCTAAGTGATCTCTCTGCCTTGACTGCTCCCCTTCATGCTCTTCCCTGAGTCCATACACTGCTGTCAGAGCTCCTTCTAACCACAGATTTATCTTGTCTCTCCTGCTCAAAAATCTTTGAAGACTTCCCACAGGAGGAAGTTCAAATTAATAGTTGAGCCTACAAGGCCTTATAATCTATCTCAACCTCTAACAGTTAAACTCATCCTCAGAGTTTCTCAAACACACACTTTATTCTTCGATACCACTGTGACTTTGCTCATATTATATGCTCTGCATAGAATTCTGTTGGTCCATTTCTTTGCCCATCTAAAATCCTACTTATCCTTCAAGATCTAGCTTCTATGTTGTCTCCTTGTGAAGGCTTCCTGGATTCACCCTACTCCCCAAATCCCCATTACAATTAACCACTTTCTCCTTTGTTTATAACTTGATAAGTACATATACTGGCATTATCACACACTGTATAGAACTGTGAAATTGGGATTCCTTGAAGGCAGAGACTAGATTATACATTTGCATTTCACTGCCTAGCACATACTTGACCCCGAACACAGAGTAGGTCTTCAGGTAGCTTTATTGAATTTGGTTGAATCAATTACCTCCATGCAAGTGATACAGGGACAGAAAACAAACAAACAATAAACCTTATTCTTTCCTTATAAGTGAAGGAAAAAGTAACAAAGATCAAATGATGGACATGTCAGAAAAGACACCGAAAGGGGCTAGGGTCAGGGGAGGGGTTGAGGAAGGATGGGTAAAGATTCTAAATCTTCCTGCCTCCAACCTCTACATCAAGAATAAGGTTGGTAGGACGAGTCTCTCTACAGATTAAGAATGGGTGGTCTGAGCTGCTTATATATCAGCCTTATTCTGAGGATGACTGACCCAGATGACTTCAAAGTTTTTGAACTAGATTGTAATTTATTTATTCTAGTGTGATGGTTACAGCATCTGTGTTAAAGCCATACTGCCCAGGTTCAAATCCTAGCTGTGTTATCTTAAGCAACTTATTAAACTCTCTGTGCTTAGTTTCTTTATCTATAATATGAGGCTAATAGTACTTCTTACCTCTTAGAGTTGTTGGTAAATGAGTTTATAGTACTTAGATTAGCACCCAGCACATAATAGTGATCAGTACATGTTATTACTTATAATTCATACATACTTTGCTTCCTTCCAGGAAGAATTTGAGCCATATTAAAATATTAAACCACATATAAAAGAGGAGAATTATATGTGTGTATTTATATATTATTAAGGATTAGAAACCAATTAGTAGTATGAAGGAGAGAGCTAAAGATAAGTATTTGCTAATGTGTTTGGATTAGTTACTTCATTGATCCTTAAACTTATCTCTGAGTTTCTAGGAAGCCAAGGCAAAAACAGAATACATGCACTATATAATTTTCATTCTGAAATATAAGAAGGTATTCAAATTAGCCTGTTAAAATAACACCCCCCCACAACACACACACACACACACTGAACTCAAGGAGGAATTTATGGTGTGAATCCTTATGTTGGAATATTGAAGCCAGTAATCTAAAGTCATTCTCAGTCGGCATTTAGTATCATCCTCAGTGGGTTTAATGAGAGGCCATAATGACAATGGGAGTAATCAGGGTCAGAATAATAGCTGGGAAAAGAACAATCAACATCCTTTCCTTGTTTCCTTCTATGCTCAGCTCAGGGATTTCTTCCCTCACTCTTGGCTAAGAAAACTCCTTTGAGATCAGAGGCTGAGTCTTGTTCAGTCAGGTGGTCCCAGGTGTTTTCAGCTGCCTCTCTCTGTTAGCATAGGTAGCTAGATATTAATAAAGGAAGGGAGCAAAGGGAAATCAGACATATAAGCATAATCAACGAGGAAGCATAAATGTGCTTAAGCACAAAGTTACAGCTTCATGTACTACCCAGGAAACCACCAATCCATTCAATATAGATTACTGGGGGGGAAGGAGAGAACACTAAAGGGGAAGGTAAGCACATATGCAGTAGGAGCAAAAATGGTGACCATAAAGACCTGTCAGTCTAGTCTGGGAAAAGGATCCCACTGGATAAGGTATACAAGACCCCTGAAGATCTAGGAAAGGGATTGGCTAGGGGGAGTATCCAGTGCCAGCCTGTGGAAGCTTGGGAAGTCGATTGGTTAGTTTGAACAGAAACAAGCCTGAATAATATAACCCAGTTTAACAAAGAATCCCCTCCCCCTCCCCCTCCCCCTCCCTCCTGGTGACAGGCACCTAGCTGCTGCCTGAGGCCTGAGGCAGACTGTGCAGACTCTGAAGGACTAAGCTTTAATATGGCACAAAATGTCTGGACACTGGCCCTATTTCTAGGCCTGATGAAAGCAAGTTGGACTTTTTCCACTTATAAAGATGAGATATTGGAAACCTGGGGACAGTCTTTTATTTCCACACAAATAACTATTACCACCAGACGTCATCCTTCCTTGTGGGTCCCTGAAAATGCTTTTCTTGTGACACCACAAGCACCCCACTTCCACCACCAACACCTCCTGCATTAGAGTGTGTGGAAACCAGGTGGGTCCCATGTCAAAAATTCCTGAAATGAATGGAGAGAGGAATGCTATGAGATAGGTCTGAGGACTTTGGGGAGGTTGAGCCACCAAATGTGAGCAGAATGGTAATGTGGATGCTCCCAGAAAGATGCTCCCTGCTCCCTCTGATTTCAAAGAAGGATCTGGTGTAAATAAATATTCTTATGTAAAAACAACATTGTATAAATGCAGGAAGATTAACACCCCCTCCAGCCTTGGCCTAGCTCAGGAAGAGGGGAACTTACAGGGAGGAGCATTGGAGCCATGTCAGAAGTGTGGATGAGGGTTAGAAAGAGCTGAATTACTCTGTAAAAGAAAACAGGAGGAATCTGCATTTTTGCTATTGAGGAGAAAAGCAAAAAATGGGGCAAGTGGCAGAAGAGAGAGCTAAGAACTTGAGTAACACTAAAGTGGTGTAGGGTTGGGGCTGGAGCCAGTGTTATAGAGGAAACAGAGGGCATTTTTAAGAATAGAAATGTCCAACAGTCTTTTTGAAGCTATTTTCATTTTTGCTGTATTAACCCCTCCGTAGACCCCAGCCATCAGTAGGCCTCTGATGCATGTGCAGACCTCATAAGGAGTTCACTTGTAAGGAAAAGGGCTCAAATCCACAGCTCACAACAGCAAGAGCACTCATGGATCAGCAAGAAGATTCCTAAACTGACCTGACTTGAGAAAAACAGAAACTCTATACCAGAGGCAATGATGAGAAGGAAAGTCCTCCCCACCCTCCATCCCACTCCCAGAGGAATCGTGAAATTTTGAGGAAGAGCATTTGATCTCCCATAGATCTTAGACTGAATCTTTGAGCCAATTTTAGCCAGCACCTCAGGAGCAGTTGACCTCATCTGTTAAGAGGACCTTACCTGTAATGAAGACATTCACCTCCCAAAACAGGGTACCTGCCTGTCCATTGTGTAGTCTCATTCTCAACAATCCAGCAGCTCCTCCCTGGCTAGGGAAGGGTCTCATGGGGATCTCTGAAGCCTTGGGTGAGGAGGAAGCTTGAGAGAGTGAACACTGCAAAGACCCTCCTCATCTGTTTCATGACTCACTGCCATTTATATATGGGTCATAATTTAATCAGTTGATTCTAGGATGTGAACACCGTTCACCCTCCTTGTTTTTGAGAGATTGAAAGAAGGAGACTTGGTGCTTAGCCTCATGGGTGGAGAGTGAGGGCTCTTCTGTCTAGTTTGGAGAGAAGTGATCTGCTCCTTTAGGAAACTCCAAGTGCCGGAGGAGGAGGAAGCAGGCACACAGAGGACATAAATGCAAAGTAACCAGCACTCAGAAAAATGTGGGCAGCTGAGCCTTGGGAAAACATAGCCCAAAATGAATGGAGGGGGCTGGAATGGAGATACCAATAGTGAGCTGGTGTCCAGTAGGCAACTGCTTGTTGGCGCTGGGAGTTCTGAGCCTGGACTGGATTTGGAAGGAAGGTCTGATTAGGAGGCACAGAAGACAGGTCCTGTACAGTATCGGACACTGTGTGAGACATTCACAGACAGCTCATCACTGGCTTGAGCAATTCCGGTTTCCAACTTGGTTTAACTGGGTCATCCCAAGCAGGCTCACCACTTACTCACTAACAGAGGCTCCCAACAGCTGTCCACAGTCAGGGGAACAGAAGGAGGCAAACACCAGATGACTGCTTACAAAGCTTAAGCTTTTCATCGGGGTCAAAGCACTTTGCCAGAGCAGCTGGGTGAAGCCACAGAGAGGCCCAGTTCTGTGAGCCCAGTCCATCTCTGAGACTCTGTTCCTTTCCTCAGAAGGAGCATCTGAAGAGGTTCCTCAGGGGAACAAAATGACTACTCTTAAGTGTGCACAGCATTTCACGCTTACAAAGCTGCTTTACACCAACAAGTGGAAGGCTCATCTGATCCTCATCACTCACAGGCAAGTATCCTCTATATTTTACAGACAAGGAAACTCAGGCCCAAAGCCATTATGAGGCTTAAGGTCACCCAGAGGAGGCATGGCCGTCCTTTACACTACCCGACACTGGCTTGTGGCCTTGGACTTTAAGGACCCAGGACATCAAGGGACTATCTGAGTGCATCTATTAAAGGCCGATTCGTCATCTGTATTTTAATCTAGCTCTATTTAATGAGAAACTCAAAGAGGGAGGATGCAGGGAGCTGACATCTGAGAAGGCTGCCCACATGTGTCTCCAGCTCTCAGGAGTACAGCGGAAAGCCACATCCTTTGCCCAGACCTGGGAGCCGGTTCGCTACCCTGAACCTGGCCAAGGGCAGCGAGATAGCTCTGCCGCGCCGCCCCGCCCCGCCGGAGTCTTCGCCCTTACAAGGCAGCGCTTCCGGTCGGCGGGGCCGTGACGTCCCGAGGGTCACGCAGGCGGGCAGGGCGGGGCGGGTGCCGGAGTGCGTAAACAGCGACCTCAGGCCGGAGTGGGGAGGGAGGAGGGAAGCTAGGGGAGGCGAAGGGGGAAGGGAGGGGAAGTCGGAGAGTGAACGGGAGGGAGGGCGGAGTAGAGGGGAAAGGGAAGCCAGGGAGCAGGGGAGGGCGGGAGGAAAGGGAGGTGGGTACTTCCCCCACCCCGCTGCCCCACCCACAGCGCCTGGCCCACCTGGATCCTCTATTTTCCCGAGGACATGGGGTCGCCTGCCTTAGCACTTGTGTCCCTGCCTGGATGCGGATATGCGTGTTGGGGCGCTCTATCTAATCTTTGGACATCCATATGTTTTTGCAGTGTTTTACCTAAAGTATCAAGGACGTGCTTTTCACCTCCCGGGTGATCTGTAGTTGTACTCCAGAAACTGACAAGAAACTTAGCGGTGGGTGTTTAAAGACATACACATCTCTCCGTCTTTTTCTCCGTCGCTTAAATAAGCAAATAAAAAGACCCACTTGGTTTTGTGTTTCCAGAGACCCTTAGGAAGTCTCACTGGAGGATTGGCTGCCCTTCTATCAAACTGCTTCCCACGGTCGCTCCCACCAAGTGAAATAGAAAGTAATCTTTGGGGGCTGACCGGAGAGACGCCCGAAAAAAACCGTGGCAGGACGCCTAGTGCCAGGCAGAGGCCTGACAACAGAAAGGAATAGAAGTCACAAGGAGAGAAGCTCGGGTTCATATTTCAACCAGGTTTCTTCATAAAGCCTTCCTGGTGTGGGGGTGGGGGGGGGCGGTGCCCTCATTTCGGAGTCCAGCTGTGCTCTGGTGAAGCCTGGTAGGCCTGCTTTGTCTCACCTGAGAGTGTGCGTGTTTGTGTGTGTGCGCGCGCGCGCACGGGGGCGGGTAGGGAGGGAGGGAGCAGTGAGTAGTAAAATGATTCCTAGATTAAGGGAGAGGGGTGCATCACAAGGGTGGGAGATAAATAAATAGGACTTGGATCTGAAGAGTCGGAAACCCAAACAGAGGCTCAGGCCCCGTGGTATGTTGGGGAACTTGGATGCCCTGCCTGGGGGAGGAGCTCAGACGCAGGGGAAAGTCCCCCTGGCTGCCCAAATTGTCCCTTCACACTCACAGTGCTTACCCACCCCCTCTCCCTCCCCTATCTGACCCACTTCCTCTCTCTACTTCCCCTGGTGGAGAATTGCATGGGTGAAAACCTCACCCACCCCAAGCTCTGGGCGCAGTGAGAGAGTGGGAGTTAGAGGCCTGGGAAGAGATGGTGGCGCTCCTTGGCAGGGGTCTGCCCAGGATGTTGCCAGTTTGTCTTGGCTATGGACACCTTCCTCAGGCCTAGGGTCAGGAAAGCTGGTCAAAATGGTTTTAAGCCTGGGAATTTAAGAAGCTGCAGAAAGGAGTCCTTCTTCCTGGGGGTCCAGCTCCTGGGGCTGGATGATGCCGAAGGCATTAAATTAAACAATGGGGCAGCATTTCTGTTCCACCTGGAGGTGTTTCCCAGTGACTTGTGAGTTTGGGCTTTGCAGTCTTAATCCTGCCAGACCTGTAAGGTCTCAAGCAAATTCCTAACCTCTCTGAATCTCAATTTTCTTGTCTGAAAAAAAGAAATAAAAGTTATTTGTAGTAGTAACAGTGATCAGAGAAGTGCTTTCCAGGATACCCCTTGTAAAGTTAGCCAGAATCACCAGGTATTCCTGGTTTGCCTTTGGGGGTTCCCTAGCCTTCAGCTTCTCCCTCTAAGGTACCTCACCACCTTTGCTACCTTCTCCATCCTGATCCCAACCTGGCCTTGAAGAAAGAGCAGTGAGCCTGGGTATAAAAGATGGGTGTTTACATCCCAGCTGTACCCTCACCTGTGCCCCAATTTCCTCATCACTGAAGTAGGGAGAATAGTTTCTGGCTGGCTTCCCTTATTGTGTGAGTGGAAGGAATAAAAGTTTGTGATAACACTTTGAAAACTGCCCTCAGTACCAGCTCTTCAATTGGCCAACTCCTCCTTCTCAGCCTCACCTCCTGTTTCTTTTCCTCCTCACCTATTTCTCCCTCCTGTGGGTTTTCACAGCTTCCAGCATTTTGTCCACAGCTCTGTTGATGGCTGCCCCCTTACGTCATAATTCTCATAGTTGTTTAACTCGGAATTTCCTGATGGACAACTCCTCAGGGCAGGGAATGTCTTATTCATTTCATTGCGTGACCACAGTACCAAGCCCAGGGAAGGGCACATAGCAGGGCTCAGTGAAACCTAGTTTCCATTTGTTTATCAGCAAATCCTATTGATAGGCCAGAAGGAGGTGGGTGCAACAGAATTTGGGGAAGCAGGCTTCGGCTTCTGGGAGGGAGGGCATAGGAAAGAGAGGCAGAAGGACAGAGTCTGCCCTGGTATTGTTCAGAATCAAGGATTCCTGCTGTTCTCATCACATAAAACCAAGTTCACCCACATCTGGACAGGGAGACATTGTGTTGACTGGTTTCAGGGCTGAGAGAAACCTCTGAAAGCCTCTAGACAGGGCTGTCCAACCTGAGGCCTATGGGCTGCATGAGGCCCAGGATGGCTATGAATGCAGCCCAACACAAAATTGTAAATTTACTTAAAACATCATGAGATTTTTTTGTGATTATGTGTTGCAATGTATTTAGTGTGTAGCCCAAGACAACTTGTCTTCCAGTGTGGCCAAGAGATGCCAAAAGGTTGGACAGCCCCTGCGACTCTCCTCCAAGGAAGTCTTTCTGTAACAAGTTCCACTTCCTCACAGCCAGAGCGCTAAACCAACCCCACCCCTTGTATTCTCCCCCACTGCATCGCAGGCAACCCAGTTTCCTCTTCGGCTAGCTCATGGAAACAAAGAACAGCTGTCCTGCCTGTGGTTAGTTTAAAAATGAGAGTTTTGGGTCTAACATTTAAGTCTTTAATCCACTTCAAATTTATTCTTGTGTGTGGTATAAGAAGGTGGTCTAGTTTCATTTTTCTGAACATATCTGTCCAATTTTCCAACACCACTTATTGAATAAACTGTCTTTAGCCCATTGTATGTGCTTGCCTCCTCTGTCAAATATTAATTGGCTATAAAGGCGTAGATTTTTTTTTGAGTGTTCTATTCTGTTCCATTGATCTGTGTCTGTTTTTATGCCAGTGCCATGCTGTTTTGATTACTGTGGCCTTAAAGTATAGTTTGATATTAGGTAGCATGATTCCTCCAACTTCCTTCTTCTTTCTCAAGATTGCTGTTGGTATTCAGGGTCTTTTGTGATTCCATATAAATTTTTGAAATATTTGGTTTAGTTCTATGAAATACATCATTGGTGTATTGATAGGAATTGCATTGAATCTATAGATTGCTTTGGGTAGTATGGACATTTTTTTAAAAGATTTTTTAAATTTATTTTTAGAGAGAGGGGAAGGGAGGGAGAGAAACATCAATGTGTGGTTGCCTCTCACATGGCCCCCACTGGGGATCTGGTCAACAACCCAGGCATGTGCCCTGACTGGGAATTGAACTGGTGACCCCTTGGTGGTATGGACATTTTAATGATAACTCTTCCTATCCATGAATAAGACAACATAGGCAGTAAAATCTCAGAGGTTGCTTGGAGCAGTATTTTTTCTGATATATCTCCTTAGTCAAGGGAAACAAGAGGAAAAAAAAGCCCAACGATTAGGAGTACATCAAATTAAAAAGTTTTTGCACAACAAAGGAAACGATTAACAAAATAAAAAGACAGCTCTGGCTATTGTAGCTCAGTGGATTGAGCACAGGCCTACAAAGAAAGGGTCACTGGTTTGATTCCCAGTCAGGGCACATGCTTGGGGTGTGGGCCAGGTCCCAAGTTGGAGGCATATGAGAGGCAACCACACATTGATGTTTCTTTCCCTCTCTTCTTCCCTTCCCCTCTCTCTAGAAATATAAATGGATAAAATAAAAAAAGAATAAGACAACCCACTGAATGGGGGAAAATATTCACCAATACATCTAATAAGCAGTAAATATCCAAATGTATAAAGAATATATAAAACTCAACACCAAAAAAACATACAATCCAATTAAAAAATGGGCAAAAGACCTGAATAAACATTTCTCCAAAGAGGACATACAGATGGCCAATAAAATATATGAAAAGATGTCCAACATCACTATTCATCAGAAAAAAGCAATGAGATATTACCTTACACCTGTCAGCATGGCTATCATCAATAAGTCAACAAACAGCAAGTGCTGGTGAGGATGTGGAGAAAGGGGAACCCTTCTGTTCTGTTGGTGGGAATGCAGATTGGTGCAGCCACTGTGGAAAGCAGTATGGAGATACCTCAAAATATTAAAAATGGAACTGCCTTATTGCCCAGTGATTCCTCTTTTGGAATTTATCCAAAGAAACCCAAAGCACTAATTTGAAAGAACATAAGCACCCCTATGTTCATTGCAGTGTCATTTACAATTGCCAAGTTTTGGAAGCAGCCCTAGTGTCCACCAGTAGATGAGTGGATAAAACAACTATGGGACACTTACACAGTGAAATACTACTCAGCCTTAAAAAAGAAGAAAATTTTACTTTTTGTGGCAGCATGGATGGATCTGGAGAACATTATGCTTAGTGAAATAAGCCAGTCAGAGAAAGACAAATATCATATGGTTTTACTCATATGTAGGCTCTAATGGCAAACTGAACTAAGAAGCAAAACGGAGACAGATTCATATATAGAGAGCAGGCTGACAGCTCTTAGAGGGGGTTTTGGGGTGGAGGGATTGAAAAAGGGCTCATGGACATGGACGACAGTGTAGGTGTTCCCTACAGCACAAGGAAACAATAAGTGTACTGAATTGCAACGTATACTTGGGAGTGTGCACAGCTAGATAGCTTCTTGGGGTGAAACTTTATTTTTACCACATAAGACTTTGTAGACAAATCAGTCACTGGCAATAGATGGGTTTTGTGTATTTTCCTCTTATGAAACAAGCTAATTTTTGGATTCACTGGGCATTCAAAGGGCCTGCAGAAGGATCCAGGGAACTGAGCAGAGCCAAGCCTTGAGGAGGAGGCTTTGTGCTCCTTTCAGAGGAGGATAAAGGGCTCAGGTTTTCAGCTCCCAGTAGGCTGTCCTTCCCAGGCCAGCTGGCCCCTCAGAGGTGTGGCAGAGGGCAGGCGTGCCAGGCAGCTTTCCATCTAAAAGCTGCCTGGCCTTGGCCACCAATGTCAGTGGCAAATGAAAATTTGAGGTGGTAAGCCCTGGCTAAATGCCCCACTACTACAGGGAACAGAACCTCCTGGAAGACACCAGAGAGTTCTAGGTCTGGCTTATCAAGCAGACCTAGAACTAGGATGAAGAGAGGCTTTGAATCTCCCTCTGAAGGTCCAGAAAAATGTCCTCGGTGTTGATCATTCTAACAAGAGTTACTCACCGGGAAAGCTCCCCAGGTGGTCTTCTCTAGTGTAATGAGGGGCCAGGGGTTCAGGCTGATGTGTCAAACTACTTAGGTTCCAACCTGAGCCCAAACAAGCTAACTAATATTTCTGTGCCTCTGTTTCTTCATCTGTCAAGTGGGAATTAAATAGTATGTATCACACAGGATTATTTGTGCCTAGTGAGTTAACATGAGAAAGACCTTACTTAAGAAGCTGCCTAGTATAATGCACAGACTTCTGGCCAAGATGGAGATGTAGGTAGACACACTGTGCCTCCTTGCACAACCAAAATTAAGGACAACAAAATTTAGAAACAAAAAACAACCAGAACTGACAGAAAAATTGAACTGTATGGAAGTCCAACAATCATTCATCCAGACTGGTAAGAGGGTCGGAGTCAGCAGCCGATGGAAAGGGGTGGAGGCAGGAAAAAGTGGTGGCTGGTGGACCCAGGCCCAGGCACACAGGCAGTGGCTGGAAGACCCCAAGTGTGGGGTGGGAGCAGGCAGACCCAGTGAGGTGTGCAAGGCAAGGTGGCTGGCTGGCTGGGCGGTCACACGTTTGCGCACAAGTAGACCAGGCGAAGCTGGGGAGTGAGATAGAACATGCAACCCAGAGCCCCAGTGTGGGGAAATAAAGCCTCAAAACAACGATTGAAAACACCTGTGGGGGTTGAGGTGCTGGGAGAGACTCCCAGCCTCACAGGAGAGTTCCTTGGAGAGACCCACAGGGTCCTAGAATGTACACAAGCCCACCTACCTGGAGAATCAGCACAAGAGAGGCCCAGTTTGCTTGTGGGAAGTGGCGGAAGGGACTGAAATCCGAGAGTGGAGCAAGCGCCATTGTTCCCTCTCTGACCCCTCCCCCACATACAGAGTCAGAACCCAGCCACCCGGTTGCCCCACCCTGGTGAACACCTAAGGCTCCACCCCTCATATGTAATGGGCATGACCAGACCAAAGAAAAAAAAAGAAAAAAAATGGCTCAAACAAAAGAACAAATCAAACCACCAGAGCCAATACCGTTAAGCGACCAAGAGATAGCCAACCTGTCAGATGCACAGTTCAAAGCACTGGTGATCAGGATGCTCACAGAACTGGTTGATTTTGGTCGCAAATTAGATGAACAAATGAAGACTATGCTAAGTGAAATAAAGGAAAATGCACAGGGAACCAACAATGGTAGGAAGAAAACTGGGACTCAAATCAATGGAGTGGACCAGAAGGAAGAAAGAAACAACCAAACAGAAAAGAAGGAAGAAACAAGAATTCAAAAAAATGAGGAGAGGCTTAGGAACCTCCAGGACATCTTTAAACATTCCAACATCTGAATTATAGGGGTACCAGAAGGGGAAGAGGAAGAGCAACCAGTGGAAAACTTATTTGAACAAATAATAAAGGAGAACTTCCCCAATCTGGCAAAGGAAATAGACTTCCAGGAAGTCCAAGAAGCTCAGAGAGTCCAAAGAAGTTGGACCCAAGGAGGAACACAACACCACACATCATAATTACATTAGCCAAGATTAAAATGAAGCAGAGAATTCTAGAAGGTGCAAGGGATGAGGGGACAGTCACCTACAAAGGAGTTCCCATCAGACTGTCAGCTGATTTCTCAAAAGAGACCTTCCAGGCAAGAAGGGGCTGGAAAGAAGTATTCCAAGCCATGAAAGTCAAGGACCTACATCCATGATTGCTCTATCCAGCAAAGCTTTCATTTAGAATGGAGGGGCAGATAAAGTGCTTCTCAGATAAGGCCAAGTTAAAGGAGTTCATCATCACTGAGCTCTTACTATATGAAATGTTAAAGGGACTTATCTAAGAAAAAGAAGATAAAAATATGACAGTAAAAAGACAGCAAACTCACAGATATTAACAACCACATCTAAAACAAAAGCAAACTAAGCAAATGACTAGAACAGGAACAGACCACAGAAATGGAGATCACATGGGTTAGCAACAAGGGAGTGGGAGGAGGAGAGGGGGGGAAAAGATAAAGAGAATAAGTAGCATAGATGGTGGGTAGAAAACAGACATGGGGAGGGCTAGAATAGTGTGAGAAATGTAGAAGCTAAAGAACTTATGACACATGGACATGAACTAAAGGGAGGGAATGTGGGCAAGAGGGGGTATGCAGGGTGGAGGGGAATGAAGGGGGGAAAATAGGACAACTGTAATAGCATAACCAATAAAATATATATATTTTTAAAAAGCTGTCTAGTCAATTTCTCTTCTACTATGTATCCCTTTCAAAGGTAATTTTAGTTTTGGGAAAAGCCAGAAGTCATAGGATGCCAAATCTGTGCTGTAGGGAGGCTGAGTCACCTGGGTGATCTGATGTTTTGCCAAAAACCGCACAAGACAATGATGTATGAACAGGCACATTGTTGTGATAAAGCTGCCAGTCACCAGTTGCCCACAGCTGCAGCCTTCTAAGTCATCTGAATAGCTTCTGTGGAGGAATGTTCAAACTTAACACAAAATTTGATGCAGGTTCATTGCTCTACTTGCACATTTTGAATGCAATGGCCACACAGTACACATGCTCACTCAACAATGTCTACTGCCCCCACAGTGACCAGTGCAGTGAAGTCATCACTGTTCACACATGCGCATTCCAGTCCACTCTCCTTGGCTGCTGGGCTACATCAATGTTGTGCAAACTGTTCTTGTTATATTAACAATGGCTAGACTTTTTCTGGACAGACCTTCTATTTTATATATATATATATATTTTTTTTTTTTCTTCTGACCTCTGAACTCCAGGTTTGGCAAGAGGAGAATGCTCAGTTCCTTCTTTGTGGATGAAAACCCCAGATATCATACCAATTGTTCTCCACCAATATTGAGATGATAATAGCTAGTCTGGGGATGAGGAGTGGAAGGTCTGAGAACCTTTTAAGTAGAAGAAACCTGCCTGGCCAAGTGTTCCTGACTTGATTTATTCAATTTCCTCACCTGCCAAATATTTTTTTAGTGATAGTGTTTATCTCCCACAACTTTCACATTTACTGTTATTTAATCCTTACATGGATCCCACAGAACAGGCCTTAAAGATCTTATCAGAGGCCAGCTGGATCTCCCATCTCCTGACTCCCCGTTCCAGCAGTCTACTCAGGAGTGATGAGGGTCCCATCCAGCTTGGGGTGGGGTTGGCTGAGGAAGCCGAGAGGTGGTTCCATGGGGGCAGAGTTCAGGGTCTCACAGTGATAAGATGACTTAATAACAGGTTGGTTTGGTGGGTTATTTGGGGGCAGATACTATACAGAAAAAAGAGCTCATCCTCTCCTCTCTTCAAACATTCTCACGCAGAGTCTAGGAAGTACATGATACTATTAATGATAGAGCTGAGCACCCTTCTAGCCTGCAAACAAGAAATTCCAGGTGCCTCAGGGTGGCACTGCTGGCCCAGACATCCAGAGAACCACCTAAGTCCAAGTTTACCCTAAACTGAGTCTGTGTGTCTGTGTGGAGGTCAAGCACACAAGCTTACTAGGTATACTTCAGTAGGGAGCATGGTCCTGCCCTGCTCACAGAAAAGGGGGCAGAACCTGTTGGTAACAGCTCTTGCTCTACAGCATGGAGCTGTGGGGGGCAGGAGCTCTGCCACCAACTTGGGGGTCTCAGTCCCCCTTGATTATAGAGTGAGGGTGTTGGGCCAACTGTACCTGAAGTCCCTGTGAGTTTCGACAGGCTATGATTAACTTCTCTGCATGAAATTACCTCAATTCCTTCCATCTTTAGTCATTTGCCTTCAGTTTATTGGTCTCATTTACATCCTTTTAAAGTTTTTTTTTTTTTTTCCCAATTTAGTTCAATTCAACATTCTCCAAGCAACTATTATATGCCAGACCTGGAGCTGGGTGCTGGAAAGTCAGTGGTGCCCCAGATTGCTGTTTTCAAGGTGCTTCCCATCTAGTGGGGGGACAAGCAAACCAGTAATGACACCAGGGTCTCTGAAAGCCCCTGGGGACAGACAGGATCTCCCTGAGGAGACTTAAATCTGGGAAGACACTCACCCCCTTTTAGAAGGAAGAGGAGGGGATACTAACCTTCAAAAATCACCTCTCTTGGCCAAACATTGTGCTAGATAACTTATATATGCTATTTTACTCATTTCGTCCTTATAGGAACCATTAGAGTAGATATTAAGCCCATTTTACAAGGGAAACAACTAAGGTTCAGGTGCTTGAAGCCAGACTCTGTGTTCCAGCTGAGACTCAAGTTCAAGTCTGCCTGACTCCAGAGCCTATGCTCTTCTCCACCCAAATGGCAGGCTGTGAAGGGCACAAGTCATTGACATTCTGAACACTGCTCAGGGTTGGGGCACTGCTGGTTTCCTCTGAGTCCTTCTTTTCCCTCCCTGTGGCCAGCAGGAGAACTGCTGCTTTAAGAGACTCAGCCCCTTCTTGGAGGGGTTGGTTTCCATTCATTTTTAATGGCCTCGCTGCTGTGGTTTCCCCTGCCTCCTTCCTACTAGCCAGGGAGTTTCTCTGCAACTGAGCACCACGCTCTGGCCTGTCCATGTTTAATGGCACCAAGAATCTTATCTGTTACTCAGGTTGTTTAGATTAGCCTGGCACAGAGACCTGGACTTGGGAAGTTAGCAGATGGCAGATTCATCAGTCACCCTTGTGCTTGTAGAGGGAGGAGAGATTATTGGAGCAAAAGGGGTGAGAGGGAAGGTGCTATGAGGGTAGAGGTGGTGGGGTGGTGGGGGAGACATCATAATGGGGACAGAGCACCCAGCAGCACATCTGTGTGGCTTTGGCCATGATCTCCTCCACTCTGCATCTTGTCAATGATTTCCAGCAGCAAGAACTCAGGGTCAGCTCACTGCCCACTCTTAGCCTTTCCGGGAGACCCAAAACATGGGGTGGTGGGGGAGCAGTAATGAGTGGATAAATTTCTGTAGGGCTTAAATGCAGATTTCCTTTGAGCCCACTCTGGTGTCTCCTGAGCATCTGAATTTCTGCTTATTTTCAGGGAGAAAACACAGCAATATTTGTTATTCATTTTTAAAAATATTTTATTTATTTTTAGAGAGAGGGGGAGAGAGGGAGAAAGAGAGGAAGAGGAACATCAACGTGTGAGAGACACATCAATTAGTTCCACACTCCCAACTGGGGTCTTGGCCCGCAACCCAGGAATGTGCCCTGAGTGGGAATCGAACTGGTGACCTTTCACTTCACAGGCTGGCACTCAATCCACTGAGCCATACCAACCAGGGCAATATTTGTTATTCTTATGAACTACTGAAAACAGGAACTTTGAGTGCTCAAGGAACATAGGCAAGTTGAAAAGATCACAGTTACCACACCTTCAGCAGAACCCCACCATATGCCTGTGAGCTGGGGGTCCTCATGCCCTGGGTGCTGGCTCTGTAGTACCTTGAATGGGATGCACAGGTTCTAGTCCCTTCCCTACAGGCCATGAAATGCTTGGAGTAGATAGTCAGTATCTATTTGGGGAGTAGAATGTCATAGTTCAAACAAAGCTCCAGAGACCGCTCAGATGTTATTTACAGATAGCCTCTGAGCTGGGAGGTAGGGAATGGACATGCTGACTTGTCCAACTTTCCTGCTTTCTGACTTTCTCATACCCTGTTACAATTACTCAATTTTCCACCTTCTTTCTACTCAGGAGCACCTGGTTCTCCTGTACCTGAGGTATCACTCACAGCTGGGAGCCTGGAGAGAGCATTCTTAGGACAGAGAGAGGGGCTTGGGAGTGGGGTAGAGGGCTCACCAAAGGACCAAGAGGGGTTCCTGGTCATGGGGTTGGGGATGGCAGGAAGGGGCATACAGCTCCCATGAGTTGGATAGACATGGCCCTGTCCTATAGGGGCTCCCACTCTGGTGGGAGTTGAAGTAAAAGAGGGCAGGATCCTTCTGTAGGAAGATTTTTGTGTGGTGGTAGGGGTGTCTGTGGGCAACAGGACAGGTAATGGTGATTTCATAATTATTTCACTCCTAATTCAAATGGGAGGAAAGCTGGTTGAACAGATCAAAAATGGTCAGCATATGAGACAAATGTTTGCAAAGCTGGGAGCGTTGACCCCTAGGTTGGTTTTCTGAAGGCTGAACTTTTACATAGTGAAATCTGAAGGACATTCCTGAGACCTCAGGCTATCGAGATTGAAGGCATGATAAAGGTGGAACTGGGTCTCTCTGCTCCAAAAAACTGAGGCTACCTCTGGTGTCCCTGGGGTTTCTATGTTGATGGAGTCCCTCTTTCTGATCTTTTTACTCTTTAGCATAAATGCTTGGCCTCCAACAACCACTTTATAGCCTTTAACCCTTAGATAGCACAGGCCCTAATATGTATTCACTATGTATGAAAAGAGTCCTTATCTCAAAATGTTATGAGAATTAAATGAGATAATCCATATGAAATGCTGAGAACAGTACTTAGCACCCAGTAAATACTCAAAAACTGTCACCTATGGTTACCAGAAGTAGCAACAAGAGGGAAAATGTGGGCAATTTAGCTCCAACATTTTTGTGTAGTCACTCAGTCCACATTTAAGCTTCATATTAAAGTAAACCTGCCTGTTGAGCCCCTCTAGCTCATGTGCCAAGTACATGAGCTTGGTAGCATGTACCAAGCCCCGACTACAACTGTATCCTGTGTGTTTTTCTTTCACAAAGCCACACATTTGTGACTTACTGAGCACCTGCCATGTTCTAGGTATTGGCAAATAAAGGTGAATAAGATGGGGTATGTATGGTCAGCAAACTTGCAGTTCATGTAGGGAGGCAAGAATCTCTGTGAAGAGTCCACTGACCACATGGCAGCCCACCTGGCCATCGAGTGCTCAGATGATAGGATGGGCCCCTGGTGTTCCTGAGAGCCCAGAGAAGGAGTCAGGCCTAGAGCAGCCTAGGAAGGCCTGTTGGGTAGAAGGGGGCCACAGGATTGGTAGGAGTTGTAAAGGCAACAGGGAGGAGGTCTTGGGAGAAGGGAAGTATGCAGCTAGTCTTAGGTTCCATTGCAATGTGTCCCTACTGTGTGAAAAGTGGTTCAACATCAGGTCAAAAGGCAGAAGATGCCTATGTGGCTTATTGTCAGTTCTAGGCACTAGAGATATAATAGTGAATAAAACAGACAGAATATCCATTCCTGGTATGTGGGATGGGGTGGGGTGTGGTGGATAAATGTGCTAAATAAGTGGGCTATGTTAGATTGCCTTGCAGTAAGTGTTAAGCGGGAAAGCAAAGCAAGGGAAGGCATTGGATTTGCAACAGGGTAGATGGAATGTGAGAAGGCCACAATCCCTGTCCCAAGGAGATCACCATCTGATGGGTGGCTCTCATGTGAATATAGTGAAGAATCTCTTGGCGGACCTATAGAATGCAGATGTCCAGGCCCCACCTCAGAGTCCAATTTAGCAGGCCTGGGGTCTGGCTTAGAAACATAACACCATGAACTCACTGCTCTCTGAAATGGAAACCAAGCCTAAGAAGGATGGAACTGATTTTTCTGCTAGGAAGGCCCTGTGGGAAGTCCCAAGAAAACTGGACAAAGGGCAGCTACAGGCAGTGTCACTTCCCCTTCTAGCTGCAGGGTGTGTTCATATGCTACTCCCTCTACCCCCAGGCCTCAGCCCTGTGCCCATTTCATCCAGATAAATGGAGGAGCTTGGAGTCCCCAGCCCCATCCTCCACCAGGTACAGCTGGGCTGAACTGGAAAAAGAGGAAAATCTAGTCTGAGGACAGAGCATAGTTTGAGACTCTGCCTCCTGAGTCATAGGACTGACAGCCCAGGGGCATCAAGGAGTGGCCCAAGCCCAGCCCAGATGCTGCTGTCCCAGAATTTTACAGCAATCTGAGCCCTTCTCTTTACCTTCACCTTTGCAGTCATGGCAGCAAGCTCTTACAACGGAGGGGAAATGGACTCTAGCAAAACTTCTTGGAATGATGTTTGTTCAACAATGTACTAACTGAGCACTTACTTTGTGCCAGCCATTATTCTAGATGTTGGGGTATGGCAGTGAGCAAAATAGGCAAAACCCCTCCTCTCTTAGAGCTTACATTCTATGGGGGACACAGAGAGTGAATAAGATAATAAACAAAATATGTATTTTTATTAATGATAAAGACTATTAAAGAACATATATATTTCTCTTAATGATAAAGGCTAATAAAGAGGGAAGTGAGATAGAAAGGGTCTCAGGTGGGCATATTATTGAAAGTTTAGATGGAATGGCCAGTGAGGGACTCATGGAGAAAGTGACCTTTGAGTGAAGTCTTTAGTAAGCAAGGGAGGTGTGAGGATTTCTGGGGAAATGGAATGCTAGGCACAGGAAATAGCAAGTGGAAAGGTCCTGGGGTCAGGAGGTATATGTCAGGTTTGCGTTACAGCATGTGATCCAGTTGGTGCCAGCGGGAGGGTACAGGGAAAGTGAGGAACCAGAGGTAGCAGGGACCAATTGGAAAAAGCCTCAAAGGCCATGGTAAGGACTTGGACTTTCACTCTCAGTGAGCTGGGGAAGCCAAAGGAGAAGTTTTAGCAGAAGAGCGACCCGACTGAACACACATTTTTAAGGGATAGCTTCAGGCAGCAGTGTTGAAAATAGATGAAGTAGGATGAGAGTGGAGGCAGGGAGACCAGGTAGAAGGTCATCGAAGTATGTATGTCTCTGGAAAATAAGGGTGTTTTGAATTGGACTGTTAGCAGTCAGAATGTAATAAATGGTTGGATATTGTAAAGGAAAAGCCTACAGGACTTACTGATAGGCAAAATGTGAGCTGGGAGAAAAAATTATATGGCATGTGCCAGGTGCTGTGTGAAATCCTTTCTATGCAATATCACTAAAATTTCAGAATAATCATATAAATGAGGTTCTATTGTTATTTGCTCCTTTACAGATTAGGAAACTGACACTTAGAGAGATTAAGCAGCTTGGAAAATCTTGTGGCTAGAAGCTGTAGAGCTAGTTTTTAAACCCAAACTTTTACCTAAAGCAGATCCTAAGTTCTTAGCAGCTACATGGTAAAACTCACATATATTTAGTTAACAATTCTCCATTGCACAGATACTCTGCATCAGACACTGGATTAGATGTTAGGGATGCAAAGATGAGTGAGACATAGTTCTTGACCTTGAAGGAGGCAGATGTGAGTAGAAATAACAACAGTGAGATAGGTGTGCAAAACTCTAAGCCCTTGGATGACTGGGTAACTCAACAGTTAGTAGCCCAAGAGGAAGAGGTGAGAAAAGGCACAGAGAGGAGATTATGTGTAGAGAGACTAGGTAGGGCTCTGCCTGAAGCACAAGGAATGGAAAACCATTTCTGGCCAAGGAGACTGTGTGTGCCAGGGCCGGGAGGTAGAAAGCAGTCTGGTACAGTCAGAGGACTGTACTTGTAGTACTTTGGCCTGGGTGGTATGTAAGGAGGCCTGGGAGTCAGAGGCGGGCTGGGGTAGTTAGGCATGCCTGGGAAGGAGCTTACCCTGGGGGCATCACTGCAAGGTTTCCAAGGCAGAGAAAAGCTATCAGATCTCTTTTTGCCTAGGATCTTCTTGGTGGGTAGATGCCAGGGAGAAGAGGACATAGTTTTCACTGTTTCAGGATGCTACCTGGGAAGTTTGGTAAGACATGAGAACATGCGTACATTTCCAGGGAACAATACTTTCCTGGGTGTGCATGTCTATAAATATACTTAGTGCACTTGGCTGGAGTCTCACTCAGGTCAGTGACAGACAGCATCTTGCCACACTCTCTGAGCTGCTGCTGCTGCTGCCTCCTCTCCTCCTCCTGGCAGGACTTAGTCCTGTGAGGCACTAAATTTTACCAGCTAACAGGCAGGGCCAGTATCTGACTCCTGTCTTATCATAATTTCCCAAGTACACCGAAGGGAGTGCTTATACTGAAACACAAAAGATGTGAGTTTGGCCAAAGGAAGATATATGGAGACTGCTAAATCCAAGCTGAGCATGAATTGACTACCCAATGGAGTGAGAAGTGATATTTTAAGTGAAAACCTGACCTATATCCAATGGTTCAAAGGCCATCCCTTGTGCCCATACAGCTTCATAATCCTTCAAGGTGGATTAGTGGAGAGAAATGGAGATAAAGACAGAAATATATGTGGTTTGTCCTGAGGGCATCCAGCCATGTCACATGAAAAATAGAGACATTTATTGAAGAGGATACATTGTATCTATGTATAAGAAACATTGTATCCATTGTATCTATATATCCATTATATCTATCTATATACAGGAAACATTGTACATAGGACAATGATGCCTCAGTCCCCTTCAAAGTAGGCACCTTGGGACCTCACACCGTTCTCCCAGCTGCAGTCAGCTGCCCAATTCTATTTTCCTGAATCTCATCAAGGGTCTGAAGTCTCTTCCCTTTAAAAGGTGATTTTAGTTTTGGGAAAAGCCAGAAATCACAGGACACCAAATCTGTGCTGAGTCACAGGGAGGCTGAATCACCTGGCCGATTTGATGCTTTGCCAAAAAACTCTGCACAAGATGTGATGATGAAGTTGCCATTCACCAGTTGTCCCTAGCCATGGCTCACTGAATCATGTGAATAGTTTCTGTGGAGGAATGTTCAAGCTTAATGCAAAATTTGATGCAGATTTGTTACTCTACTCAGTCATTTTGAATGTGACAGCTATACCATACACATGCTCACTCAATGATGTCTACCACCCCCACTGCCTAGTGCAGTGAAGTCATCATCATTCATGCCTGTGCATTCTAGTCCACTCTCCTTGGCTGCCAGGTTACACTGATGTCATGCAAACTGTTCTCATTATATTAACAATGGCTGCACTTTTTCCAGATAGACCTTGCATATCTATGTAGATATCGTATATTCTCTCTCCATACATATATACATGAATATAAACCCATGTAAGTACACACACACATGTTTGTGTATATATGGAGAGAGACAAAGACAGACAGGAAACGAAGACAGACAGACAGGGACAGAGAGACAGGGCAACAAAATGTGGGTTTTAACCATGATAATCTTCAAGGCCCCAGCTTGGGCAGAACTACTAAAAATAGTACATAGAATTAATAGTACATATGCCGTGGAGTCCAGCCCAGCTCTCCTTCCACATCCCCAGCTCAGACATTTGTACCAGTTTTTCCCTTGTCAGCCCTGGAGAAAAACATAAAAACAGAGGGACAGTGAAACAGGTAAAACCCAGACTCACAGGAATTTACACAAAGGGAAAGTCCATCCCTGAGGGCTTACTAGCTCCTTCTGTGCCCCATGGCACAGAGGGGGAGCCCAGGTTTTTGGCAGCTGTTCCTGAGGCTGAGCCCCATTCCAGCACTAAGGGCCTGGGTAGGGGAGGGCACTGGGCACCCACCTGCCTTCTGAAGTACAAGGACTTGGCATGTCTCACAGAGCAGCTAAGCTGAACCAGCATATCAGGCAAGCTGCCCTCCTTGGCCTCCCAGCTCAGCAGGGGAGGGCAGGGGCCTCACTATTTGGGAGACAGCTGACTCCAGTTCTCCACATGACTTTAGAGTAAGGGAAACAATTCCTACCCTTTTGGGCCCCAGTTTCCTCATCTGTACAATGGAATAAAAACATCTGCTACTGTGTGATTTCACTTATATGTAGAATCTAAAAGAAAAAAACAAAAAACAAAAAAATAAAGCTCATAGAGAACGGACTGGTGATTGCCAGGGGTGTAGGTGGGCAAAATGGATGAAGGTAGTCAAAAGGTACACATTTTCAGTTAAAAAATAAGTAAGTCCTTGGGATATAATAACATAGAGCACAGTGTCTATAGTATATAATACTGTATTACATACTTGAGAGTTGCTAAGAGAGTAGATCTTAAATGTATTGCAGGAAAAAATACTTTTGTCATATGTATGTATGGATGTTAACTAGACTCATTGTGCTGATCATTTCACCACATATACAAGTATCAAGTCATTATGTTATACACCTCAATAAAAATATTAAAATTTAATAAGCCCGCTCTCCCATCTTGCAGCTGATGAAGCTGAGACACAGAGAAGTGAGGTAACTGACCCAAGTCACCGTCCTGCCCAGGATTTGGACCCAGCAGCCTGGCTCTGGAGCCGGTGCTTTGGCCACATTTCGTCACTGCCTCTGTATCACCAGCATCAGCCAAGGACTGCTGCAGTGTGGTGATGGGAGCTTTTGCTCAGGACTCCAATACACACTGAGTAGAATCATTCACTTTGACTCTAAGCTTAAATTCCAATGCTTTCATTTGCAAAGACAGTGGCCTCTATGTTGAGCTTGGTACAAACCTTTATGTTGCCCAAATATTCAAGTGCAGAGTCTACCACAGTATAGACTCCTGCCATTCCCCAGAGCCAGAGCCGTGCACCTGTGAGAGTGAAGAAGGCAGCAAAATTCACAACATTAGGCCATTGAGATGGTTGAATATAATCTAGAATTTGGCAGACTTTTAATTAAGCGTTCAAAAAACCCCTTTGACTCCATGGTTTAAGAATTATTAATGAAAGTTTCTGAAATACAAAACAAAAAACCTTCATCAAAATAAAACAAATAATAACAAAACATCTGTTGTGCTTTCCTCCCAGGACTTTTATGAGCAGAGATTAGGGCACAGTTCTGAAAGGACCTTGTAAGCTGTCTTGGGCACCATGAGCACAAGGGGCCACTGTTCGGCCTCTTTCAGGCTGGTGCCCGCTTCCATTGCCCCCAACAGGCTCAGATTGCAGCTGGGATGGGGAGCAGGCTTGAATGTGCTTTTTTGGAGCTGTGCCTGAATTAGGTATCCCAAGAAGACATGCTGTGTCTCTCAGGGGTTTATATACAGAGTGTGGAGAAACTGGGAGGGAGCTATTGGGGAGAATAAAATCTCTTCAGAAAGGATCAGTTCCCTGCCCAACCAGGCTACCCATAGCCTTTTCTCCATTCACACCCCCCCCAAATCTCCCTACTCAGTGGGGGCCCTCAGGCCTCCAGGTGAGAAACATTCTGGAGGGTTCCAGGGAGCAGATCACTCTGTAGGGTGTCCTCTTCCCTTTCCCCTTTTCTCAGCCTCTATGCTCTGCCTGGAGTGGACACTTGAAAAGGGGGACCAGTGAGATTTCAGACACTGACTTGAGGGAAGGCACAGGACAGGAGGGACACAAGAAGACCTACTTCAAATGCCTGTAGGAAACCTCCCCTATCACCCTGTTTGTGAAGTTGCTCTTCACCGTCCATGGGCTCAAATGGTAATCCATGTATATGATCTTGTCATCAGCACACCCTAGTTACTGTTACTCCTATATACACAGACAAGATCTTTAAACTTGAAGTTCGAGAAACCCATATCATTATCATGATAACAAAACAGTTACAGTTCATCAAGTCCTCCCACATGCTGAGCAAGGTATCAGACATCTTAAACATTTCAAGTCTAATTGTCCCAACAACCCTAGGGGTGACTGCACACCAATTTGGGAAGGATGGTCACATAGTGGCCCTTCAGTATGTGTTTAAAAGGGGGGCTCTGGGCTGTCAGGAAGCAAGAAGAGAGCCACTACCTGGGCAGGAAGATGGGCCTTGCACTTGGTCTCCTTCACAGTTTGAGTTCATCCTCTCTGCCAGTATGGCTTCAGGCCCCTCTAAGCAAGCCTGAATCATCCTAGTTACAGTAGTGAGTAGCCCTCTCTGTTTTGGTTCCCTGCAGGGAGGACATTTCTTCCCCCTCGGCCAGAAGCTGGGGCTGAGGCCAGGCTTCACTACCTGCCCCTTTCAGACTGACCCCACCTGGGCAGGATCCATTCTTGGGTCTCAGTAGGTGGCCTAGCCCAGGCTGGCTGATCTGACTTGAGCAATTACTTGCTTCTGGGTAAGGCAGTGATCTTGCTGACCTTTTATTTTGTGTTTTGTTTTGCCTTCTTGTCCAAGAATCTAAAGATTATTTTGCAACCTTTTGGCCTCTTTCCTGTGGCCAGAGAAGTGAGCAAAACTTCCTCTGTCCTGGACCCCCAGTGTCCTGGAGAACAGTACACAGGGTGGGGTTGCTGCAGGGAACACAGGGCAGGGCTGCCTCCAGGGGAATACTTGGGAGGCCACCCAAGTGGGTCCTCCCCATTGCAGGACCTACAGAGCAACTCCTTTTGGGGCCAAACACAGAGGTGAGTGGATCCAGACCCTTCCACAGCACCAGCAGCACCCTCTTCTAAGCACAGGACACGTCCTACTCACCTACTGCAGGAGAAGCCCCTCTCACCGTTGAGGACAAAGCCCAGAGACACACATAGGCATTCCCCTATACACAGAAGGCTCACAAGCTCCTTTGGCCTCAAGTACTTCCACCCACGCATACACCCAGAGGAAGTCAGATGGTAAGACATGGTGACTGGCTTTAAATAATCACCATAATCTATTTTAGACCTCTGGGGACTCAGTGTGTTTTCTGAGCTGCAAGAGACGCACCTTTCCTGGAGCAACACCTGTTGTTGAGGAGGGACTTTCTCAACTCCCCGCTCTGCTCCGGACTAGGGCAGCTCAAAAACCAAGACAGAGGCCTGCCTCCCCCTAGTGGTGAGACTGAGTACCTACACCAGGTTTGACCATCTCAAATGTGCCTGGGAAACTCCTTGGCACTGCATTCTCTGGAGGTACACAGAGGAACAACAACTCTTCATGCCTCCCTCTCTCTCATTTTCTTCCAGGGAGCCAGAGAGATTTACTTCAGTGCAGCGTGGAAGGAATGATAAGGCTCAGAAAGTTTATGACTCTCCATGGATCACACAGGAAGTTAGAGCCTCATTCACTGTAGATCCAATAAAGAGGCAGATGTGCCCACTGACTGTCACTAGGACTGCCGTACTCCCACAGGGAGACCTCACTGTGTATTCTCATCTCCATTGGCCAAGGCTTACTCCTCAGCATGTTTTCCCATTTCTGTTCTCCAGGCCTACTCAGTGAGAATCTGGGCTAAAAGAATTGCTGATGTTCAACAGATATGCAGCCAGAGAGATGCAGTGGGGCAAGGTGGGCTAAGTGCCTAGTGGGTAGGGTCCCTGGTGTTGGAACTGGGGGTCCATGAGAAGGAGCTTGCAATATCTCTCCCATTGGGAAACCTAACCAAGGAGGTAAAAGACCTGTACTCAGAAAACTACACAACACTGAAGAAAGAAATTAAGGAAGATACAAACAAATGGAAACATATACCATGTTCATGGATTGGAATAATTAACATCATCAAAATGTCCATATTACCCAAAGCAATTTACAAAGCAATTTACAGATTCAATGCAATACCTATTAAAAGTACCAATGGCATATTTCACAGACACAGAACAAACACTTCAAAAATTGATATGGAACCATAAATGACCCTGGATAGCTGCAGCAATTTTGAGAAAGAAGAACAAAGTAGGAGGGATCACAATACCTGATACCAAACTGTATTACAAGGCCACTGTAATCAAAACAGCCTGGTACTGGCATAAAAACAGGCACATGTGTTACGGAGAAATGAAATGACCAAACACCAGAGGGATTCAGGAGCACGATCCTTTATTAACGTGCACAGGCCCAGAGGAGTGCAGACTCCAAATTCTGAGCCCCGAACAAAGGATTCAGGGGCTTATATATTTTCCTTCTTCTGGGTTACGTGGCACAAAGCAAGGTACAGAAGCGGAATGCAGAAGTTAGTTCAAATTCCTTATATGGCTTGCTAGTTTCGCGTGTGCTCAGGCTAATGGGGGCAGGAAATGGGCTCATGCTGAGCTCTGGGTTTTCTACATCACATGGACCGATAGAACAGAACAGAGAGCCCAGAAATAAACCCAAGTCTCTATGTTCAATTAGTATTTGACAAGGGGGGCAGGAGCATAAAATGTAGTAAAAATAGCCTCTTCAACAAATGGTGTTGGGAGAGCTGGACAGCTATGTGTAAAAAAATGAAACTTGAGCACCAACTTACACCATATGCAAGAATAAATTCAAGGTGGATAAAAGATTTAAATATAAATTGTGACACTACTAAAGTCCTAGAGGAGAACATAGGCAGGAAAATCTCAGATATTTCATGCAGCAATATTTTCACTGATATGTTCCCTAGAGCAAGGGACATAAAAAAAGAATAAACAAATGGGATCTCATAAAAATAAAAAGCTTCTGCATGGCTAAAGAAAACAGTATTAAAATTAAAAGAGAACCAACATATGGGAATACATATTTTCTAATGATACCTCAGACAAGGGTTTAATCTCTGAAATATATAAAGAACTTCATTCTTAGAAGACAAGCAACCCAATTAAAAAATGGGCAAAGGACTTGAACAGACCCTTCTCCAAGGAGGACACACAGAGGATCCAGAGACACATGAAAAGATGCTCAATATCGCTAGCTATCAGAGAGATGCAAATTAAAACCACAATGAGATACCACTTCACACCTGTCAGAATGGCCATCATAAACAAAGCAACAAACAACAAATGTTGGAGAGGTTGTGGAGAAAAGGGAACCCTAGTGCATTGTTGGTGGGATTGCAGACTGGTACAACCGCTATGGAAAACAGTATGGAATTTCCTCAGAAAACTAAAAACGGATCTGCCTTTTGACCCAGCAATTCCACTGCTAAGATTATATCCTAAGAACCCTGAAACACCAATCCAAAAGAACCTATGCACCCCAATGTTCATAGCAGCACAATTTATGATAGCCAGGTGTTGGAAGCAACCTAGGTGCCCATCAGTAAATGAATGGATCAAGAAACTATGGTACATTTACACAATGGAATTCTATGCAGCAGAAAGAAAGAAGGAGCTCCTACCCTTTGCACCAAACAGCATGGATGGAACTGGAAAGCATTATGCTAAGTGAAATAAGCCAGGCAGTGAAAGACAAATACCACATGACCTCACCTTTAACAGGAATCTAATCAACAAGACAAACAAACAAGCATAATATAACCAAAGACACTGAAATAGAGAACAGGCTGACAGTCACCAGAGGGGAGAGGGGAGGGAATTTCAGGGGAAAAGGGGAAGGGTTTGCAGGAACAAGTATAAAGGGCACATGGACAAAAACAAGGGGGGGGTGAAAACGGGAGGGAGGTGGGGAGGGCTTGGGCAGTGGGCTGGGATGGGAGTAAAAGACAGAAAACTATACTTGAACAACAATTAAAAAAATAAACTAACAACAGTTAGGCACACATAAAAAAAGATGAAAAAAAAAAAAATCTCTCCCACTGGGGAGTTCCCACTCACAGAGGAGACAAGCCAGATGAGATTACAAAGAAGTTGCATTTCTGCCCCAATCAGAAACAGTGCTGAGTTTGCAGATGGAGATTTAATGGCCCTAAGGGTGAAGATTAGAGGACTCCTGAAGCTGAGGCCAGGCTGGGTGCCTCAGTCTGGGAACAGGTGCCTTGGCCTACATCATGGCTTCCATATGCAGAGATTCCTATATTACCCATCCCTCTATGCTCAGCATTTCCAGGGCTACAAGGGGGCACTTGCCTGTCCTTCCAGTAGGTTACCCCTCTTCCTCTCTGCCGGAGAACATAAAGGTTGAAACAGTGTCCAGGTCCTACTTCTCCTGGGCCTTGACTATCTTGGTCTCAGTTTTCCTGGACAGCCCTGGACTTCAGGCTGAAATGAATCCTGATGATTGTCTGCAGCTCACAGAGGAGCTTCTTTTTTATTTTATTTTTTATTGTTTCAATTACAATTGTCCACATTTCCCCCCATTAATATCCCCTGCCCTACCCACCTCCCAACTCCCACATTCAATCCTCACCCCTGTTGTCTTTGTCCATACGTCCTTTATACATGTTCCTTGACTTGACCTTTCTACTTCTTTCCCCTGTATTCTCCTGCTGCCTCCCCCCAGTCACTGTCCATTTATTCTTTATTTCCATGTATCTGGTTCTATTTTGCTTGCTTGTTTGTTTTATTTATTGGGTTCCACTTATAGGTGAGACCATATGGTATTAGCCTTTCACCGCCTGGCTTATTTCACTTAGCATAATGCTCTCCAGTTCCATCCATGCTGTCAGAAAGGATATAAGCTCTTTCATTTGTTCTGCTGCATAGAATTCCATTGTGTAAATGTACCACAGTTTTTCGATCCGCTCATTTACTGATGGGCACTTAGGCTGTACCTAGCCCTAAGCTATTGTAAATAATGCCACTATGAACATCGGGATGCATAGGTTCTTTTGAATTGATATTTCAGGATTCTTAGGGTATAACCCCAGCAATGAAATTGCTGGGTCAAAAGGGAGTTCCATTTTTAGTCTTTTGAAGAAATTCCATACAGTTTTCCACAGTGCCTGCACCAATCTGCATCCCCACCAACAGTGTAGTAGGGTTCCCTTTTCTCCACAACCTCTCCAACACTTGTTTGTTGATTTGTTTATGATGGCCATTCTGACCAGTGTGAAGCGGTATCTCATTGTGATTTTAATTTGCATCTCTCTGATGGCTTGTGATGCTCATCATCCTTTCATATGTCTCTGGGCCCTCTGTATGTCCTCCTTGGAGAAGTACCTGTTTATGTCCTTTGCTCATTTTTAATTGGATTGTTTTCAATCCAATTAAATCCAATTTTTAATTGGATTGTTTCTCTTCCTGGTGTGGAGTCATGTGAGTTTTTTATATATTTTGGAGGTCGACCCTTGTCTGAGGGATCATTGGCAAATATATTTTCCCAAATGGTTGGATCCCTTTTCATTTTTCTGATGTTTCCTTTAGCTATACAGAAGCTTCTTATTTTGATGGAGTCCCATTTGTTTAGTCTTTCCTTTATGTCCCTTGCTCTAGGGGACATATCAGTGAAAATATTGCCACATGGTATATCTGAGATTTTCCTGCCTATGTTCTCCTCTAGGACTTTTATGGTGTCATGACTTACATTTAAATCTTTTATACACCTTGAATTTATTTTTGTGTATGGTGTAAGTTGCTGGTTGAGTTTCATGATTTTGTATGTAGCTGTCCAGCTCTCCCAACACCATTTGTTGAAGAGGCTATTTTTACTACATTTTATGCTCCTGCCCCCCTTGTCAAATATTAATTGACCATAGAGACTTGGGTTTATTTCTGGGCTCTCTATTCTGTTCTCCTAATCTATGTGTCCATTCTTATGCCAGTATCAGACTGTTTTGATTACAGTGTCCTTGTAATATAGTTTGATATCAAGTATTGTGATCCCTCCTACTTTGTTCCTCTTTCTCAAAATTGCCGAGGCTATGCAGGGTCATTTACAGTTCCATATAAATTTCTGAAATGTTTGTTCTATATCTGTGAAATATGTCATTGGTATTTTCATAGGGATTGCACTGAATCTTTAAATTGCTTTGGGTAGTATGGACATTTTGATGATGTTAATTCTTCCAGTCCATGAACATGGTACATGTTTCCATTTGTTTGTGTTTCCTTAATTTCTTTCTTCAGTGTTGTGTAGTTTTCTGAGTGCATGTCTTTTACCTCCTTGAGTAGGTTTATTTTTAGGTACTTTATTTTTCCTGTTGCTATACCAAATGGGATTTTTTCCTGATTTCTATTTCTGATATTTCATTGTTGATGTACTTTGATTTCTGAACATTGACTTTGTATCCTGTTGTTTTGTCAAATTCACTTATGAGGTCAAGTAGTTTTTTTGGTGGAGTGTATAGGGTTTTCTATGTACACTATGATGTCAACTGCAAACAATGACAGTTTTACTTCCTCCTTTTCAATATGGATGCCTTTTATTTCTTTTTCTTGTCTTATCACTGTGGCTGGGACTTCCAATACTATGTTGAATAGAAGTGGTGAAAGCAGACACTGTTGTGTTGTTTCTGATCACAGTGGGAAAGCTCTTCGTTATTGCCCATTGAGTATGACATTGGCTGTAGGTTTCTTGTATATGGCCTTTATCATGTTGAGGTATGTTCCCTCTACTCCCACTTTGGTGAGAGTTTTTATCATTATCATTTATCATTACTGAGTGCTTTTTCCTCATCTGTTGATATGATCCTGTGATATTTGTCTTTCCTTTTGTTTATGTGATGCATTATTTTTATTAATTTAGGAATATTGCACCATCTTTGCATTCCTGGATGAATCACACTTGATCATGGTATATAATCTTTTTAATGTATTGCTAGATGTGGCTTGCCAATATTTTGTTGAGGAATTTAGCGTCTATGTTCATTGGCCATAGTGGTTTGGCCTGTAGCTTTTTTTCTTTGTTGTGTCTTCATCTGGTTTTGGAATTAGGATGATGGTGGCCTCATAAAAGGAGTTTAGAAATCTTCCCTCTTCTTGGACTTTTTGGAATAATCTGAGAAGGATTGGAGTTAGCTCTTCCTTAAATGTTTTGTGGAAATGTCCTGTGAAACCATTCAGTACAGGGCTTATGTGTGCAGGGAGTTTTTGATTACTCCTTCAATTTCACTAGCTTTTATTGGTCTGTTCAAACTTTCTGCTCCTTCTTGATTCAGTTCTGGAAGATTATATGTTTCTTGAAATTTTTCCATTTTGCCAGGTTTTCAATTTTTTGACATATAGTTGTTCATAGTAATTTCTTACAATCCTTTGTACTTCTGTGGTATTTGTTGTAATTTCTCCTCTTTCATTTCTGATTTTATTTATTTGGGCCCTCTCTCTTTTCTTTTCTTGAAGAGTCTGGTTAAAGGCTTGTTGATTTTGTTTATCTTTTAAAAAAAGTAATTCCTGGATTTGTTGATCCTTTGAATTTTTCTTTTAGTCTCTATGTCATTTACTTCTGCTCTGATCTTGGTTATTTCCTTCCTTCTACTCACTCTGGGCTTTGTTTGTGGTTGTTCCTCCAATTCTTGTAGATGTAGGGATAGGGTATTTATTTGAAATGATTCTACCTTTTTTAGATAGGCCTGTATTGCTATGAACTTCCCTCTCAGTACTGCCTTCATTGTGTCCCACTGATTTTGGACTGTTGTGTGTTCATTTTCATTTGTTTGCAGAAACTTTTTGATTTTTTCCTTGATCTCATTCTTAACCCATTCATTGTTTAATAGTGTGCTATTCAATTCTCATGAATTTGAATGTTTTTGAGTTTTTTCCCTGATGTTGCATTCCAGTTTCAAGCCCTTGTTGTCCAAGAAAATGTTTGATATAATTTCAATTTCTTGAATTTGTTGAGGCTTGTTTTGTGTCCTATCATGTGGTCTATCTTTGAAAATATTCCATGTGCATTTGAAAAGAATATATATTTTGTTTCTTTGGGATGAAATGTTCTATATATATCTGTTAAGTTCATTTAATCTAGGGCAATGTTCAATGCTACAATATGCTTATTGATATATTGTCTGGAGGATCTATCCATTGTTAACACTGGGCATTACCGTACTATAAGTGTGTTGCTGTCTATATCTTTCCTGAACTCCTCCAAGATTTTCCTTATATATTTGGCTGCTCCCATGTTTGGTACATATATGTTTACAGTGTTTATGTCTTCTTGATGGATTCTTCCCTTGAGTATTATGAAGTTTCTTTGTGTGTCTCTTTTTATGGACTTTGTTTTGAATGCTATTTTGTCTGATACATGTATTGCTACCCCAGCCTTTTTTTCATGTCCATTTTCTTGGAATATTTTTTTCCAGCCCTTCACTTTCAGTCTGTGTAGGTCTTTTGTTCTGAGGTGGGTCTCTTGTAGGCAGCATATGTGAGGGTCATGTTTTCTTGCCCATTCAGCTAGCCAGCATCTTTTGATTGGAGCATTTAATTCAATTTCACTTAAGGTTATTATTGATAGGCACTTATTGCCATTTCCCCCCTTTCTACCTGGGTTCCTCTCTCTCTCTTTTTCTTTTTCTTTTTAAATTAGACTCTTTAGCATATCTTGCAATCTTGCTTTGGCGGAGTTGTATTCTTCTAGCTTTATTTTGTCTGTGAAACTCCTTATTTCACCTTCTATTGTAAATGAGAGCCTTGCTGGGTATAGTTGTCTTGGTTACAGGTTTTTGCTTTCATTACTTGGGATATTTCTTGCCATTCCCTTCTGGTTTGTATTGTTTCTGCTGAGAAGTCAGCTGCTAGCCTTATCAGGGTTCCCTCATATGTTACTTTCTGTTTGTCCTTTGCTGCCTTTAAGATTCTCTCTTTATTTTTGAATTTTGTCAATTTAAATATGATGTGTGTTGGAGTGGGCCTCTTTCAGTTCATCTTAATTGGGACTCTCTGTGCTTCCTGGACTTGTATGACATTTTCTGTCATCAAATTAGGGAAGTTTTCTATCATTACTTTTTCAAACAGGTTTTCTATCCCTTGCTCTTCTTGTCCTCTATTATCCCTACTATTATTACACTTCATGTTGTCCTGCAGTTCCCTTAGCCCCTCTTCATTCTTTTTGAGTCCTTTATTCCTTTTCTTGCTCTTTCTGGGAAATGTTTTGTACCTTATACTCCAGCTTACTGGTTTGATCCTCTACTTCATGTAGTCTGCTTTTGATTCCTTCTACTGTGTTCTTCAATTCAGAAATTGTATTCTTTATTTCCCCCTGCCTCTTATTGTTAGTTTCTATGTCATTTTTCATGCTGTTGTAGTTTGCAGTAAGTTCCTTGTAGCTTTCCTCTAGTTTTTTTGTAATTTTTACTGGGCTCATTGAGCTTCTTTGTAACCATTGTTTTGAACTTAATATCTGATAGTTTGCTTGCCTCTGTTTCACTTAGCACTGTTTCTGAGAATTCCCCCTTTCCTTTCAATTGGGGGTTGTTTCTTTGTCTTCCCATTATTTGTGAGATTCTTCTTGTTTGCTTTTGCTTCTTAAATTGATCTGATTTGACTTCCTGTCTTTGTGGTATGAACTTCTATGGCAGGAGACCTGTGTGATTCAGTGGTGCAGTCTCCTTAACCTCCAGAATTTGATTCTGTTGGGATACCCTTTATGCCATTTATGTTAGATCTTTGGATATAATTGGGTTTTGATTGTCATTGGGTCGTTTTTTAGTGGCTCATTCCCTCCAGCTGGTTGACTGAGGGTTACTCTGCCCACCACATCTTGTATGCTGTTGTGAAGGTGCTGCCAGAGCAAAACCCACAAAGCCCAGGAAATAAATCCATACTTGCAAAAATAACTCCCACCTGCAATGCCACTATCAACAGCAAATGAATCAGTATTTATAAGTGTGTAAGGAAACTAAGACTATTATAAGAAAGGAGATAAATATGAGATGACCTACTGAAAGAAAAATAATTTTGAGAGGGTAGAGGGAGGAGCACTAAGAGTTGCCAATTGGAGTAATGTGAAGAGAGAGAGTAAATTTACAACATTAATAAAAAAGAGAATGAAGAAGGGAGAATAGAGTAAAAGAATGGAAGCATATTGTGTTAGTTTAAACAGAAAATGAAAATAAAATACAATAAAATAAAGTGAAGGAGAGAAAAAAAGGAAAAAAGTAAATAAATAAAAAAGGAATCAAATTGAAGAGAAAGATCCACCACAGCACTATCAACAACAAATGAGATAAAATTAATATAGGAGGGATGGGAATAAGAGGATGGGAATAAGAGGGGAAAAAAAGAAAGAAAGAAAAGCTTAAAAGACGTCTGGAGGAAATGGAAGTGATTTTAACATGACAGAGGGAAAGCGAATATTAAGAGTGAGGAACAAAAATCAGGTTAATACAGAGGTAAATTAAAATTTGAGATGAAAAGAAAAAGAAAAAATAAAAAAGAAAGAAAAGGGCAGGATGAACGAGAAAAGAAACAACAGGCCAAGACAGGGCAAAATTAAAGTTTGGGACAAAAAAAAAAAAAGAGTAGGAGAGGGGACCAGCAAAATCTGAGATTTGAAACATGAAATTAGTGAAGATCTAGAGATAAAATTGAAAAAGTGCAATGACAACTACCCTATCCATAACCAATGATCAAAGATTGCTAAGGGTGGAGAGAGAACACAGGTATTTTAAGAGTAAGAAAAAGAACATGAGGTGACCCTTGACAAGAAAATTGGTTTTGAGAGACTGGTCAAGGAAGAAATAGTAAGAATGTGGAATGGAAACAAGTTGTATCAAGAGAGAAAACAAAACTTAGAATGAAAATAATAACAGGTAAGAAGGTAAAATGGCATATGATAAGGGAGGGGCAAAATACGTGAATTGAAATAAACTATAGTATAAATCGTATTGACTTAATATTCACAAACTTGAAGAATAAGAAATAAATGTTAAAAAGCTATGCAGGACAGAAAATATTGCGAATCATGAAGACCATGGTGGATTTCATCTTGGTAGCATCTAGTATTCACCACCATTTTTTTTTTTTCTGGATCTGCCTCTGGTGATGTCAGATTGTGACCCTGTCTGACCTTAGGCAGCCTATTCAAGACTACTAGGAATCTATTGTCTATGGCTGACTCCTTCAGTTGTTAATCTAGGCACTCTGCACTCAGCTGTCAGGCTTAAGCACCACAGGGTAGGGCAGAATCCCTCTTGGGGTCAGAGCTATTGTTTCCCCTCAGGCTGCTGCCACTTGGAGGGGAGTGGTCTGCCTGAGCACGATAGCTGCTGCAGTATGGGAGATGACTCAGCTTGGGGATCCCAGTGGTTACTCAGTTCTCTCCCCAGTCTCTCCTCAAATGTCTTTAGTCCACTTAGTCCCCCCTTTGCCAGAGCCCAGGTAAGTGGCTGCAAATGGGAATTTCTGTATTGGCCCTAAAAACAGCTCTTTGCATCTCTAGCCATCTGTCTCTGGCAGAGAGCAGCCCTGCAACTTTTCACAGCTGGATGTTTATCTGTGTACATTTCAGGCTCTGGTTCTCTATGCTGGGGATACAAGCTCAGGGTTTAGACCCCATACTTCTCAGAGGGGAACCCCTCTGGCTGCTTAAATATCCCTATAGCATTTCAGCTGCTGCCTGTGGGTGTCCAGTCAGGCCCTCTCCAATCTCCACCATATTCCCTACCAGTCACATTATGCTGAAGCTGATTCTTCTGTCTGTCCATGGTTATATGTCTTCTCTCTTGCTATTGTTCAGTTGTTTATTTCAGGTGATTTCTCCACAATTTAGTTGTAATTCCAGTTTGGTCCTGGGAGGAGGTTAGTGTAAATTCCATTCATCCCTCTGCAATTTTGGATCTCCGGTCTAGGAGCTTCTTCTTTACAGAGTTGCTGGGCTGGGCCAGGGAGGTCTCTCCACTTAGGTATGTGCTTTCTGCCCTTGAGGACAATATGAGAAAGAATGTATATGTAAATCCCAAACCACATCCTGTGTGATTAGTCATATCACCTCTGCAGCCTCTGGGCATCTTGCTAGGTTGATTTGGTGATAACTACTGGAGTCAATGGCCCTCAGTCCCCAAAGCTTAGTCTCCTCACCTAGGAGAGGGCTTCCTTCATGGTGCCCCCTCCTTGCCAATTCCCCTGTATAGCCAAGATTCCTTAGCAACAAGTTCCTTCACTAGACAGTGGGTAAATACCTCATAACAGGAAACTCATACTTACTGAAAAGTGATGCTTATAGAAAAAAATCTGGAGCCAGATGGACTAGGATCTGAGTCCCAGTTTAACCAGTTACCTTGGATAATTTGTGTTATCTTGGGTAATTTCTATAACCTTTCTGAACCTGTTTCCCAAAGTGTCAGTAGGATACATAATTTGTATGGCATGGGGTTGTGAAAGAATAAAAGGTGATAATACAGTGACTCCAAGTGGGTTAAACATTGGGCCAAGGAGAAGTGAAACTAAATGTATCATGATATATCTTAGTAGAGTATTAATAGTAATAGAAAAATTTAGGGAGAGAGGGGTCAAGATGGTGGCATGGGTAAACACATAACCTCACACAACCACATCAAAATTACAAACAAACTATAGAACAACCATCATTCAGAATTGTCAGAAATTGAGCTGAATGGAAGTCTTACAACTATGGAATTAAAGAAGAAACTATACCATGACTGGTAGGAGGGGTGGAGATGCAGAATGGTCTGGTGTCACACCCGCATGTGGTGGATAAAAATGAGGAGGGAAATCTAAGGAGCAAAGGGTCCCAACCCCACAGGGTTCAAGTATCAGGAAGAGAAGTCTCCATAATTTGTGGCTTTAAAAACCAGTGGGGGTTGAGACCATGGAAGACAGAAACTGCTGGACTCCTTGGCAATTCCTCTTAAAGGACCTGTGCACAGATCTACTCACACTCATTCCCTCTAAGCTCTAGTGTGGTGGCAGCAGACTGAAAGGCATCAGAGACATACAGGGAGGAACCGAATTGTCCAGCATCAGGACAAGAGTTGGGGGGCAGCTTTCTCTAAGGGAGAAGTGCTGGCAGAGGCCACTCTTCTTTTTCTGAGCCCTCCACCCACAGAGCCACAGAGCTGGCAGGCAGGAACCATATCTGAGACTCCACACTGTTTGCCCCACCCTGGTGATTCCCTGAGGCTTCCCCCACCCAACTTTTGGGTCCACCCAAGCTGTTTCCAGTGGCTTTTCCATACAAATGGCTTGTCTTGGCCCATGTTTCACATTTTTCTCATTTTTCTAAATTATCTCAAATAAGCAGTATTTGGTATCATTGAGCTCCATACCTCTCACTAAGTTGCCCCAGGCCCAACACTAGTAGCAGCCAGTCTTGGTTCACAGCTTGACCTTGCCTGGGCATCTTCAAGCCCAGAAAACGTAGTTCATCTGCATATCACTTTGTAGCTTATTGCTGTGTGATCTCAGACAGAACACAAGTGATGGCTGACCTTGGATGTGCCAACAGCAATCAAAGCTCAACTACAAGAGGAGAGTGTACATAGCTCACACAGTGAGTGCAACTTGCACACCCAGCTTGAACAATAGGGGAAGCTGTGCCACTGGACCTTACAGGACACCTTCTACTTTAGGCTGTGTTACCAAGACAGGAGTCATAGCAGCTCTACCTAATACATAGAAACAAACACAAGGAAGCTGTCAAAATTAGAAGACAAGGAAACGTGGCCCATATGAGAGAACAGAACAAAACTAAAAAAAAAAAAGCATTAAATAAAATGGAGACAAGCAAGCTACTATATGCAGACTTCAAAACGCTGGCTATAAGGATGCTCAGTGAACTTAGTGAGAACGTCAAAGGCATAAAAAAGGGCATGGAAACCATAAAAAAGAACCAGTCAGAAATGAAGGAAACACTAATTAAAATAAAGAACAATTTACAGGGAATCAACAGTAGAGTGGATGAAGCTGAGAATCAAATCAGTGATTTAGAATTTAAGAAAGCAAAAAAAAAAAAAAATGCAATCAGAACAGCAAGAAGAAAAAAGAATACAAAAAATGAGGGTAGTGTAAAGAGCCTCTCAGACAACTTCAAATGTACAAACATTCACATTGTAGGGGTGCTGGAAGGAGAAAAGAGAGAGCAACAAATTGGAAACCTATTTGAAAAAATAATGACAGAAACTTCCCTAACTTGGCCAAGGAAATAGACATGCAAGTCCAAGAAATGTAGAGAGTCCCAAACAAGATGAACCCAAAGAGGCCCAACCCAACACACGTAGTAATTAAAATATCAAAGGTTAAAGACAAAGACAAAATCTTAAAAGCAGCAAGAGAGAAGCAGGTAGTTATCTACAAGGAAGCTCCCAGAAATCTGTCAGCTGATTTCTCAAAGGAATTTCTCAGGCTAGAAGGGATTGGCAAGAAATATTCAAAGTGGAGGCAAGGACCTACAACCAAGATTACTCTATCCAGCAAAGCTAATACTTAGAATTGAAGGACAGATAAAGAGCTTCCCAGACAAGAAAAAGCTAAAGGAGTACATCACCACCAAACCAGCATTATACAAAATTTTAAAGGGTCTTCTTTAAGAGTATGAAAAATATAAACAATAGAATGGCAAAAATACATATCTATCAACAACTGAATCTAGAAAACAAAATGAATAAACAAGCAGAACAGAAACAGAATCATAGATAGAGAGAATATTTTGACAGTAGCCAGATGGGAAGGTGTTGGGGCATATGGGAGAGAAAGGTGAAAAGATTAAGAACTACAAATGGGTAGTTATAGAATAGTCCTGAGGATGTAAAGTGCAGCAGAAAAAATAGAGTAACCAAAGAACAAATATGAATAATACCTGGGTATGGACAGTCATGTGGGGATTGCCTGAAGGAGTGGGAGGATTGGGTGGAGGGGAGTAAAGGGGAGAAAATTGGGATAATTGTAATAGCATAATCAATAAAGTATAATTAAAAATAAATATTATTTTTATTCCTAAAAAAGAAAAATTTAGAGAAATATATTTTGAAATAAACTATCAAAATGTGAACTTTTAATTTTAAAGGGAGAAAAGAAAAAACAAAGAAATATTTATACTCTAAACAGGGGGTCAGGGGTTACCTGGTTAAAAGTCAGACATTCTGCCTTTGAGAGTAATTCCATAGAAGAGTCTGAAGTTTATGTGTGTGAGGAGCCATCTCCTGCCTGGTTTATAGCAAGCCCTTTTCAGTGGAGTGCAGCTTTTTCACAGGTTTTTCCACTGCTATACTATTTCCCTGATAAGTCCTGTCTTTCCTGGGCTTCAGACACCAGCACCAGTACCAGGGCAAGAATTAGGCCTCGGGCTCCAGTGGAGACTAGGACATGGGTTTTCTCCTGCAAAATTAATAGATGTATCAGAATGGTGGGTGGGCATAGTCTCTTTTCAGACTTCAGGCCGGTGGGCATGGGGTAAGGTAAGTCACTGGCTTATTCTAGTTCTCTGAGGTCTAGCTCGGATGTCCAAGCACGTTTCAGGCTGAATCTGGGAGTTTGGTTGGGGACAGCACTCAGACACTGGCTGCAGGGGCTGCAGCCATGTTTGAGAAGATGAGAACACATTCCAGAATCCCAGAAACTGGGAGGAGGAAAAAGGGAGGTTGTGCCTAGTATGCTCAGGATCTGGGTTGGATGAGTTGCATATGAGGTTTCAGTTAACACAACGGTTTGCATATGGTATGTTGGGGAAAAGTCTCAAAAGTCTAAATTCAGGATTAATCCCAAAGAACTGATATGTGGTCTTATTCAAATTCATTAGAGCTTTAACAAGAGAAACTAACATACATTGGCAAGGCAGCTACTGCCAATGATGGCTGGCTGGGAAGAATCCACACCCCTTTCAGGACAGCGTTTCTTTTTTATAGGGGGTTAACAGTAAAATTATATAGTGGGTAGTCACGTAGGGCACCAGAAAGAACAGCGTAATCCTAAATTAACAGATAACATCAGGCAAATTATCACACCCCATACATTAATTAACCATCTTTCTAGGGTCATGACTTTTATTTTTTGGGCAGAATTTTGTTTTTCTGGGTAGCCAGCCAAGCCCAAGGCTACAGAGAGTTAAGAGTCCAACATTTCCCAGAGAACTGTGCTGCTGGAGCCATACTGCATCTCACTGAATTCCCCCAAATGGTATGATAGCATTATCTCCATACCTGGAGAAGTCATGAGACTTTCCCAAGAGCACACACCTACTGAGGCAGAAGCTACTCATGGTTCCCCAATACCTTCTTGCTACTTTATCATGTATAAATTTTAGCTGGAAATCATGTCTACTTGAAAGAAACTACATTTCCCAGCCTCCTGTGTAATCACATGTCTGAATTCTGGCCAATAAGAAGTAAACAGTGTTACTTTTCTTTAATTCACAGCTTATATTTGTGTTGTCTGCATCTTTTTATGTTCCTCCCTCTACTTTGCTATTTGGTAGGCAGGCATCACCCCTGAACTGTGAGGACAAGGACCACCCACTAGGAACAGCAGAACAGTTAGCTGGGAGACAGGACCATCATACCAGCCCTGGACTCCTACTTGTGGGTTTTTATATGAGAGAGAGAGAAAACAGAACATAAACTGCTACCTCATCGTTGTGGGTCGTAGGTAATCCTCTTTTGTGCCTCATCCTGAGATACCTAGTAAGGGATGGAGTAGGGAGTTTGTAGTTGCATCAGTGAGATTTTTAAACCCATGCATTCCCACCACAATGTGATGTTTCTGAGACCCCTGTATGTGTGCCTGCTGCACCTCCATCCACTCTTGGATGTGAGGCATTCCATTATTTGGAAATATGATGATGGGGTAGGAGTTGAAGGAAGGGGAGCTTGTCTAATACAACTCCTTATACTCATTCATTCCATGCACAGCTCAATGGCATTTGATGGATCAAGAGGAATTTTGGGGACCAAAGCCCAAGATCCTGAGATGGTGGTGGAGATAACTCCATCCCCCCTCCAAATTCAGGAAACTCCAGCCTTCTGCTGCAGGACTTGCTGTGTAGCTGCCCCCCTGTGGCATGTGTGAACAGAGAAACAGCTGAGTTTTCTTGGTTATTATCTGTTCTTTTTGCTTTGGATTATGTAGCTAATGAAAAAAATTTCAGTCATTATATACATTTACCAATAGAGGGTGCCATTTTCATACAGATAAGTTCTCCTCTGCTAGAAGATCAGTTACGTGGTAGCATGGGCCTAGGGCAAGTGCCTTAAGACTGGCACAGATTATAAGAGAGGGCAGAATGGGGAAACACTGAGTCAAGCTGGTGGGGAAACTTCCATAAAGGTGAGGCTTGAGCTGGGCACTACAGAGGGAAGGGAAATAGCATTCTCACGAGAGGCTACCACCCTAGACTAGGTGATCAAGGCCTGGGCAGGGAAGTGGCAATGAAGGTGGCAAAAGGAGGGTATGAAGAATACCAAAAAGGGGAGCAGGGCTGTGATTCCAGCCAAGGGGTCTTAGGAGAACAATGGGCCCACTGACACAGTGGCAGAAGTCAGGAGGAACGCTGATAGCACTTTAACTGGTTTGGCTGCCATATATGGTTTCATCTCTAAGCCATAATTCTGCAGGATTCTTGCTCCGTGCAGATTCCAGAAACTAGTACAATACTGAGAAATGTTAATAGCATCAAGATTTCATTGGTTCTTTCCATTCTGAGCAGAGAAGGCAAAAAATGCCCCACGACTTTCTCTTGCCTCTGATCTAGACAGAAAACTGTCTTCTTTTCTTTTGTTGCTTTTAAGATTCTCTCCTTATCTTTAATCTTGGCTACTGTAATTAAGATGTGCCTTGGTGTGTGCTTCATTGGGTTCAACTTCTTTGGTACTCTCTGAACTTCCTGAACTTCCTGAAAGTCTATTTCCTTTGCCAGATTGGGAAAGTTCTCCTTCATTATGTTTTCTTTAAAAAAAAAAAAAAAACAACCAAACACATAAATTACTCTAATTGTTGTTCTTGTACAGTTTTCTTTTACTCCCATCCTAGCCTACTGCCCCAGCCCTCCCCACCTCCTTCCCGTTTTCACCCCCTCTAGTTTTTGTCCATGTGTCCTTTATACTTGTTCTTGTAAACCCTTCCCCTTTTCCCCTGGAATTTCCTCTCCTCTCCCTTATGGTGACTGTCAGTCTGTTCTCAGTTTCAGTGTCTTTGGTTATATTTTGCTTGTTTGTTTGTTTTGTTGATTAGATTCCTGTTAAAGGCGAGATCATATGGTATTTGTCTTTCACCGCCTGGCTTATGTTTTCATCTAAGTTTTCAATTTCTTGCTCTTCTTCTTCTCCTTCTGCCACCCCTATGATTTGGATGTTGGAACATTTTAAGTTGTGTCAAAGGTTCCTAAACCTCTTCTTGGGTTTTTTTTTTTTTTTTGAATTCTTAATTTTTCATTCTGTTATGATTGAATGTTTATTTTTCCCTTCTGGTCCAAACTGTTGATTTGAGTCCCAGTTTCCTTCCTGTCACTGTTGGTTCTCTATACATCTTTCTTTATTTCACTTTTCATAGCCTTCTCTCTTTCCTTTATTTTGCAACCATATTCAACCAATTCTATGAGCATCCTGATTACCATTGTTTTGAATTGTGCATCTGATAGGTTGGCTATCTCTTCGTTGCTTAGTTACATTTTTTCTGGAGCTTCTATCTGTTCTTTCATTTGGGCCATTTTTTTTGGTCTGGGCACACCTGTTAGTAGTAAGAGGTGGAGCCTTATGTATTCACCAGGGTGGGGGAACCCACGTGGCTTAATTGTGGTGCTGTATGTGGGAGAGGGGTCTGAGAGAGAACAATGCCACATGTTCAGCTCTCTGCCAGCTTTCAGTCATTTCTTCTGCTACCCTCAAGCAAATTGCACCCTTCTGGTGCTGATTACCAGGTGGGTGATTTTGTGGATGTTCTAAGACCCTATGGGTCTTGAAGAACCATTATGCTAAGTGAAATAAGATAGGCAGTGAAAAACAAATACCATATAATCTCACCTAAGGGTGGAACCTTATCAACAAAACAAATAAGCAAGCAGAATATAACCAGAAGCATTGACATAAAGAACAAACTGACAGTAACCATATTGAGTGGGGAAGGGTTTAATAGGGGAAAGGAGGGAAAGGGTGGCCAATGGACATGTATAAAGGACCCATGGATAAAGCCAAAGAGGAGTAGGATTGAGCGTGGATGGTATGGGTGGGTGGGGTGGGGAAAAGTGGTGGCAGGAAAATGGAGACAAATGCACCTGAACAACAAAAATAAAAACAATTGTAAATTTAAAAAAAGACAAAAATTGAGCAAAGGACCTGAATAGATAATTTTGGAACTTCTCCAAATAGAACTGCTCCAAAGTGGACCTACAGATGGCCAATAGACATATGAAAAAATGCTGCACGCAGATGCCAAGGAACAAACATTATGGAGAAGACTGGTGGCGGCTGAAAGAAAGCCCTGAAATGCAAAAGCACTACAGAAGAACCCCAAGAGGCAGCAGCCATTAAAGATGGGGCAACAGAGTGGGGTCCAGCCCCTCACAGCATCTGTCTTTCCTCCAGGCTTCAGCATTTCAGAGATCAAAAACAAACAGCAGCAGCACTTATGTTCACATGGTGGAAACAGCAGCAGTGGAAGGAAAAGTTGGCAGCTAAGAAAAAAACTTAAAAAAGAAAGAGAGGCTCTTGGTGAAAAGCCTCCACCAAAACCTATACCCAAGACCGTTGACAACCAGGGAGTGCATGATGAAACCACAGTAGACCCTACTGATGAAGAGATTGTTTATGATGAAGCTACAGATGAATTTGCTTCTTACTTCAACAGACAGACTTCTCCCAAGATTCTCATTACAACATCAGATAGACCTCACAGGGGAATAGTATGACTCTGTGAACAGCTCTCCACAGTCATACAAAACTTACATGCTTATTACAGAAGAGTACTGGCTCTGAAAAAAATTATTCCACAGTGCATCTCAAGAGATTTCACAGATCTGATAGTTATTAATGAAGATCAGTAAAACACCAAATGGGTTAATTCTGAGTCACTTGTCAAATGGACCAACTGCTCAGTCTAAAATGAGCAGAGTTCATCTGCATAAAGAAATTAAGAGAAGAGGCAGGGATCCCACAGAACACATACCTGAAATAATTCTGAATAATTTTACAACACAGCTGGGTCATTCTATTGGACAGATGTCTGCATCTCTCTTTTCCCATAATCCTCAGTTTATGGGAAGGCAGGTTGTCACAGTCCATAATCAATGGGATTATATCTCCTTCAGATTTCATAGATACATATTCAAGAGTGAAAAGAAAGTGGGAATTCAGGGACTAGGGCCATATTTTACCTTAAAATTAAGATCTCTTCAGAAAGGAACCTTTGATTCTAAATATGGAGAATACGAATGGATCCATAAGCCCTGGGAAATGGATACAAGTAGAAGAAAATTCCATATATAAAGTAACTGAAGGAATAGTATTGGATTTTGCTGAGCAGGTCTATCTTGAAACTGTGACAGAAGATGCTTCAAAAAGGCATTCACTGATAATACCTTCTTTTGTGTCTGGACAAATTATGCAGTGCCATGAATTACCTACCACTTACTGTTTCTGTAAGAAATACAAATAAATGTCATTTTGGTAAGAGATTTAAAAAAAATAAAAAGTGCACATTATTAATCATCAGAGAGATGTAAATTAAAGTTACAATGAGATATCACCTGAAAGCTGCCAGAATGACTACTGTCAATAAATCAACAAACAATATGTGCTGGAAAGGATGTAGAGAAAAGGGAACCCTAGTGCACTGTTGGTGAGAATGCAGACTGGAGCAGTCACTGTGGAAAACAGTATGGAGTTCCCTCAAAAAGTTAAAACTGGAACTGCCATTTTACCCAGGGATTCCACTTTTGGGTATATATCCTAAGAATACTGAAATATCAATCAGAAAGAATATATGCACCTCTATGTTTATAACAGTGGTATTTATAATATCTAAAATCTAGAAGCAGCCCCAGTGCCCAGTAGTAGATGAGTGGATAAAAAAGCTGTGATACATTTACACAACAGAATACTACATGGCTATAAATAATAAGGAACTCTTGCCCTTTGTGACAGCATAGATGGACCTGGGGATCATTATGCTAAATGAAATAAGCCAGTCAGAGAAAGACAAATACCAAACAATCTCACTAATACATGAAATTTAATAAACAAAATAAACTAACAAACAAAATAGAACCGGAGGCATGGATGCATGGAACAGACACACAATTTTTAGAGTGGGGGTATGGTATTGGATAAAATAGATGAAGAAATTAGCTAAAGAACGTATATACACAGCCCATGGACATAGACAACAGTGTGGTGAAAGCCAGAGGAAGGGGCAATGAGGCTTTGTGCAGGTTGGCAAAGTGGGGGTGGACATGGGAAACATTTCTAATAGTGTCAATAATAAAAAGTTTTAAAAAAGGGAATGTTAAAAAAATCTCCTGGGGATGATAGAGAGTACAGAATGAAGATGCATGCTTGGAAGGGGAAGGGTCACCCAAAGTCTGAGGTTCAGCCCTTGGAAAAGGTGTGGTTGCAGCCCACCAGATGGCAGGGAGCCACGATTTGTGAGCAGAGATCTGCAGGCCTACACTTACCAAATAAAAGCCTCTTGCTGAGTGCCCACTTAATACCCCAGGAATTTTTTTTCTTTTTATGAAGTCTACTGGGTGACATTGGACTTAATAAAGGTTTCAAGTGTACATTTCTATCATGCATGATCTACATATTGCATTTTGTGCCCACCACCCAATGTCAAATTATCTTCTATTACCATATATTTTACCCCATTTGCAATTTACAACCCCTATTCCCTCTGGTAACCTGCTTACTTGTGTCTATGAGTTGACTGTGTCTATGAGTTTTTGTTTGTTTTTCATTTGTTGCTTTCAGTTTTATATCCTACATATGAGTGAAATCATATAGTTCTTGACTTTTTCTATCTAACTTATTTTGCTTAGCATGATATTTTCCAGGTCAGTCCATGTTGTCACATATGGCAGCCTTTCATCTTTTCTTATGGCTGAGTAGTACTCTATTGTATAAATGTACTACATCTTCTTTCACCAATCATCTATGAATAGTGCTGAAATGAACACAGAGATGCAAATATCTTGGTGAATAAATGTTTTTAAATTTTTCAAGTAGATACCAAGAGAAGGGGTTGTTGGTTCATATGGTGACTATATTCTTAATTTTTTGAGGACCTCCATAATGTTTTCCATGGTGGCTGTACAAGTCTACATTCTCACCAGCAGTGAATGAAGGCTTCTTTTTCTTCACAACCCCTCCAACACTTGTTATTTATTACTTGTCTTTTCAAAAATAACCATTCTAACAGGGTGTGAGGTGATATCTCATTTTAGTTTTGATTTGCATTTCCCTATAGCTGGTGAAGTTGAACATCTTTTCATCTATCTGTTGGCCATTTGTGTGTCTTTTCAGGGAGAAGTATCTGTTCAGGTCCTCTGCTTATTTTTTAATTGGATTTTTTGTTTGTTTGGTATTGAGTTGTATGAGTTCTTTCTATATTTTGAATATTAATCCCTCTTCAGAGCTGTTGTTTGCAAATATCTTCTCTCATTCAGTTGGTTGCCTTTTTTGTTTTGTTGGCAGTTTCTTTCACTGTGCAGAAGCTTTTTAGTTTGATATAGTCTCATTCATTTATTTTTGTCTTTACTTCCTTTGCCTTTGGGACAAATTAATAAAATCTCTAAGACCAAGGTCCATAAGTTTAGTACCTATGTTTTCTTCTATACAACTTATTGTTTCAGATCTTATATTTAGGTCTTTAATCCATTTTGAGTTAATTATTTTTGTACATGTGGGCAAACTGTAGTCTAGTTTTATTCTTCTGCATGCAGCTTTCCAATTTTCCAGAACCATTTATTAAAGAGGATTTCTTTTCTCCATTGCATGTTTTTCGCTCCTTTTTCAAAAATTACTTGCCATATATATGTGGGTTTCTTTCTGGGCTCTCAATTCTGTTCCATTGGTGTGTGTTATAGGGAACCAATCGATCAGCATGGCAGTGACAAATGTAGCTCAGTATTGATCCAGAAAACTGATCAACGTGAGGCAGCACACAGGAGCCAGGTGTGCAGATCAGCTTTCCCATGGGGAATCAGGCCTGCATTGTACCTAGGCTGCTATAAGACTTGCTTTTGCTAAAATTCCCTCATCCTGAGTTAAGACTGCAGATGTTTAATGTATATGTCTGAAACAACTCCCTAAAGTCTGTACTAAGATGTCCCAAGGATGAAATGTAACCAGATCAATCATTTTTATCGTTCCTTTGCATTTGCAACTTTTTTCTTTTTTTTTTGTTATTGTAAGAAGTAATCACTTAACTAAATCTAGAAATAATGAGAACCTTCTTTGATGTAATGTGACTAGAAAGCAATAAAAGCCTGTCCAGGCAAGGGCTGCTACACTCTCCCCTTGAGAGAGTGACCTTGCCGTCCCCTTTTCTCCACAGGACTTGGTAGTCCATGTGAATTTGTTTACATCATCCACAACACACAGACTCTGGAGGGCTGGAGTCTGTGTCAGTGTGTGTCAGTTTTTCTGCCAATACCATGCTATTTTAATTACTTACTTTGTAGTATAATTTTAAGTCAGGTAATGTGACACGTTCAGCTTTGTTCTTTTTTTCTCAGGGTTCAGAAAGTTTTTGGGGCATGGTGCTGAACTGGTAATGAAGCCACTTATGCCTCTCCAAAACTCATTGGAAAGCTGCCCTGCAAGACTGCTGCATGCTAGGATTTCCAGGAAACCAGCTGAGTCACCCCTGCACTTCATCAGGAATCCACCCATGAGGGGCAGCTGAACTTAAGAAACTAGGTGGGACTCCTACTCATGAATATGTCAGTAGGAGCGCTGCCGAAATGTGCTGAGGGTGATCATAGTAAATGTGAATGTTTTTATGGCATTGTTAAGCAAAATGGTTTTGAATGTTTAAAAATAAAGGTACAGGCAATGGTAAAGTAAGCAAAAATACAAAAACAAACAAACAAAAACAAACAAACCCAGAAAGATTTTTAAGAGAAAAAAGGAATGACTGGGAAATAGAAGGCAGAAAAATATCCATTATGTATTTACAGCAGTGATAAACTTTAAGGTTTTAAATAATATTACACTCATGTACAGCATCACTACATATTAGTCAATGATATATCCCATATACAATGATGGTCTCATGTAATTATAATGGAGCTGAAAAATTTCTATTGCCTAGTGACATCATACCCATCATAACATCATAGTTTAAGTCATTACTCATGTGTTTCTAGTGATGCTGGTGTAAACAAACCTGGGCTGATAAATAAACAGCTATATAACTAGTTTATTTATTTACTATATTTTTAAAATTATTATGGAGTGTACTCTTTTTACTTATAAAAGAGTTTGCTGTACAACAGTATGCCATATTATGCTGGCAGCAGCCTTATACCTCTCATGTTTACTGTGTGTCTTGATGGCATTTTCCCTTGTGCTTGATTTAATATCAGGTTGTTTTGTTCATCATGGCTCCTGAGTGTAAAAAACCCACTGCTACTGTTGACAATAAGAGGCCACATTTATTAAAATTTGCATGCATTTTATTTTTTTAAGTTTTATTGTTCATTTATAGTTGTCTCCATTTCCCCCCATTATTCTACCCTGCCCTACCCATCCCCCAACTCCCACATTCAATCTCCCCCCAACCCATTGACTTTGTGCATGGGTTCTTTATACCTGTTTCTTGACTTGACCTACCCCCTTTTTTCCTGTTTTCTGCCTCTCTCTTCCTCTCTGGTCATTGTCAGTTTGTTCTTTATTTCCATGTCTCTGGTTCTATTTTGCTCGCTTGTTTGTTTTGTTGATTAGGTTCCATTTATAGGTGAGATCATATGGTATTTGTCTTTCACCTCCTGGCTTATTTTACTTAGTATAATACTCTCTAGATCCATCCATGTTGTTGTGAGGGCTAGGAGTTCCTTCTTTCTTTCTGTTGTGTAGTATTCCATTATGTAAATATACCACAGTTTTTTCACCCACTCATTTACTGATGGGCACTTAGGCTATTTCTAGCACTTGGCCACTGTAAATTGTGCTGCTATGAATATTGGGGTGCATAGGTTCTTTTGAATTGGTGTTTCAGGATTGTTAGGGTATAATCCCAGCAGTGGAGTTGATGGGTCAAAAGGCAGTTCCATTTTTAGTTTTTTGAAGAAATTCCACATTGAGTGATTAACCTGGGAACAAAATTAAGAGAGATTAAAAACTATGAAGGTGGAAAATCAATCTTGGTTATTGCTCACCAGTTACGCAGATCTCATTCCACTATAGCTATAATCTTCAAAAGCAAGAACAAAAAGTGATGAAACATGTTAAAGGATCTGCTTCATTGAAGGCAGTGAGACTAATAAAAATTCAAGAGGGCCTACCTATATCTGACATGGAGAAACTTCTCATGACCTGGAGTGAATAGACACAGGAGAGATCCCAGAACCAAGACAATCACAGCAACAGCTAAAAGCTTCTTTGTGATGTTGCAAGAAAAGCCTGGGCCCAACTACAATGTTGGCTTTACTGCTAGCTCTGGGGCAATTTCAATGATTCAAGAATTGTTATTTATTACAGAATGTGAAAGTGAGTGGTGAGTCTGATGTGAAGAAAGCTGAAGAGTTTTTGGAAACTGTAGATGAGCTGATTATAGAAGAGAATTACTGGCCTGAGAAAATATTTAATATGAACAAAACCTCCTTATTATGGAAATAAATACCTGAAAGTACTTTCACCCAGTAATGATGCAAAGTCAATGTCAGGATTCAGGCTTTTAAGAACTGGATAATAGCCCTGGCTGGTGTAGCTCAGTGGATTGAGCGCAGGCCTGTGAAGCAAAGGATCGCAGTTCAATTCCCAGTCAGGGCACATGCCTGGGTTGCAGGCCAGTTCCTAGCAAGGGATGCACGAGAGGCAACCATACATTGATGTTTCTCTCTCTCTCTCTCTCTCTCTCTCCTTCCCTTCCCCTGTAAAGATAAATAAATAAATAAAATTAAAGATAATAATAAAAAAGAACTGGATAATAGTCTTGCTTGGGGGCAGTGCTGCATGCTGCAAATTGAAATCCATTGTGATCAGGCACAGTGAGAACCCCAGGGCCTTCAAGCACATCAATAAGCACACACAGTCAGTGTACTACAGGAGCAATAAAAAGTCATGAATGACCCAGCTGTTTTCCCAGCATGCTTTCCTAAATTGCTATGTCAGTGAAATTGAGAAGTACTGTTTGGAGAATAATATAGCTTTCAAGATGTTGCTTATTGTTGATAATTCTCCTACTTATCTTTTTTTTGGGGATTTTCATCCCAATATTGAAATGATATTTCTCCCTTCAAAACCATCTCTTTGATCTAACCAATGGATTAAGGAGTAATAGCAGCTTTTAAGGTCTACTACTTGTAGGAGAACTTTGCTCAGGCTATTGCTGAAACTGAAGAAGACACTGATTCAGTTCTGGAAGGATTACATTTATGACTGCATCAAGAACCTTGCTTGGGGTTGAGATGATGTTATTAAGGAGTATATGAATGACATTTTAGATGAAGGGACTTAAGAGGTTCATCTATGACTTCAAAGGACTCACCAAGGATGAGGAAGTTATAAAACTCAACGAGACTGATTAATATGGCAATCAACTTTAACCTGGGTGTGAATGAGGATGAAACTGAGGATCTCCTAGAAGTGGTTCCTGAGTAATGAACTAATGTGAAGTTGTTGGAACTGGAACAGCAATGCCTAGCTGAAGAATCAGCAAGAGAAAAGAAAATTGCAAAAGAAGAGAAGCAATTCCCAAATAAATTCACAGTAAAGGGTTTAGCAGGAGCTTTTGCTTATTTTTTTTAGAAGTGTGTTAATATTTTATTTATTTGACTTTTAAATTCATTTTTAATTACAGTGGACATACAATATTATATTAGTTCCAGGTGTACAACATAGTGATTAGACATTTATATACCTTATGAAGTGATCATCCTGATAAGTCTAGAACCCATCTAACATTGTACCCATAGTTATTACAATATTATTGACTATATTTCATGTGCTGCATTTTACATCTCCATGACTATTTTTATAAATTGCAATTTGTACTTTGTAATCCCTTTCAACTTTTTTACCCATCCTCCTAATCCTCTGATAATCTGGTGATTATCATTTTTCTCTGAGCTTGTTTCTGTTTTATTTGTTTATTTTCTGTTTTTAGATTCCACATATAACAAATCCTGTATTTGTTTTTCTCTGTATGACTTATTCCACTTATCATAATACCCTAATATTCATCCATGTTGTCACAAGTGGCAAGATTTCGTTCTTTTTTGTGGTTGCATAATAAATATTTCATTATATATGCACCTCATTCTTCTATATCCATTTGTCTATCAATGGACACCAAACTTGCTTTCATATCTTGGCTATTGTAAAAATGCTGCAATGAACATAAGGATGCATATATTTTTTCCAATTAGTGTTTGGAATTTCTTTTTTCGGATAACTACAGGGAAGTGGGATTGCTGGTTCATAAGGTAGTTCCATTTTTAATTTTTTGAGGAACATCTTCCATACCATTTTCCATAGTGGCTGAACCAACAATATTCAATCCCACTAACAGTGTACAAGGATTCCCTTTTCTCCACATCTTTGCCTATACTTGTTTGTTGATTTAAGGTAGCCATTCAAACAGATGTGAGGTGATACCTCATTGTGGTTTTAACTTGGCTTTCCCTGATGACTACTGATATTGAGCATCTTTTCAGATGTCATTGGCCAACTATATGTCTTTTTTGGATATACATCTTTTTTGGATAAATGTCTCTTCAGGTCCTCTGCTTATTTTTAAATAATATTGTTTTTTTCTTTTTTGGTGTTAAGTTGTATTAGGTCCTTTTACATTTTGGATATTAACCCCTTATCAAATTCACATTTGAAAATATCTTCTCCTATTTAGTTTATCTTTTTGTTTTTGTCAATGGTTTCCTTAGCTGTGCAAAAACTTTTTACAATAGTTTGATATAGTCCCATTTGTTTCTTTTTTCTTTTTTTCTCTTACCCAAAAAATTTTAAAAAGTATTGGTAAGAGTGATGCCAAATACTTTATTTCCTATGTTTGCTTCTAAAAGTTTTATGGTATCATGTCTTGCATTTATGTATTTATTCCATTTTTTAGTTTATTTTTGTATATTATTTAAGAAAGTGGTCTAATTTCATTTTTTTGCATGTATCTGTCCAGTTTTCACAACACCATTTATTGAAAAGATTGTCTTCACCCTGTTGTGTATTATTGCCTCCTTTGTCACAAACTAATTGAACATGTAGATGTGTTTTTATTTCTGGGCTCTCTATTCTAGTCCATTGATCTATGTATCTGTTTTCATGCCAGTACTGTACTGTTTTGATTACTACATCCTCTTAATATAGTTTGATATTAAGTAGTGTGACACCTCCAGCTTTGTTCCTTCTCAATATTGCTTTGGCTATTCAGGGTTTTTGAGGTTCCATTTAAGTTTCAGGTTTACTTATTCTACTTTTATGAAATATGCCATTGGTATATTGTTAGAGATTTCATTGAATCTAGCTTTAAGTAGTATAGACATTTTAATAATATTGACTCTTCCTATCCTTGAACACAATATATACTTACATTTATTTGTGTTCTTTTCAGTTTCTTTACTCAATACCTAATAGTTTTCTAAGTACAGGTCTTTGCCTTCTTGGTTAAATTTATTTCTAGGTATTTTTTGATGTGACTGTAAATGAGATTGTTTTCTTAATTTCTTTTTCTGATGATTTGTTATTGGGTTTAAAAATAGAACCAATTTCTGAATATTAATTTATTATTCTGCTACTTTACTAAGTTCATTTATTAGTATTAATAATTTTTGGTGGAATATTTAGAGTTCGTTATAGTATCATGTCATCTGCAAATGAGTTTTACTTTTTCCTTTTCAATTCTGATGTCTTTTCATTTCTTTTTCTTTTTTTTTTTAATTAAATTTTATTTTAATTGTTGTTCTTATACAGTCTTCTGTTTTCTACTCCCATCCCGTCCCTCCGCCCCAGCCCTCCCCAGCTCCCTTCCATTTCCACCCCCACCCCCAGCTTTTGTCCATATGTCTTTCATACTTGTTGCTCTAATCCCTTCCCCTTTTCCCTGGATATTCCTATCCCTCTCCTCTCTTGTTCTCAATTTTAGTGTCTTTGGTTATATTATGCTTGTTTGTTTGTTTTTTTGATTAGGTTCCTGTTAAAGGTGAGATCATATGGTATTTGTCTCTCACCTCCTGG